>JAVSCE010022427.1:0-50012 GCA_032199065.1 Smutsia gigantea
AGGTACTGGAATTTGGTACCTGATGCTCTCAGAACTCCCTGAGATAGTGTAACACAGAGCACACCTGGGTGGTCTGGACCGACATCCTGGCTGTGGCACGTGCAATAATGTAGTTTTCCTGAACCTCATTTGTCCTATCAGTAAAATGAGAACAGGAGTTCCTTTCCTTTCTGCCTCACTAGGCTATTATGTAGATCAAGTAAGAATAACTTTAGGAAAATGCTTTAAAGAATAGAAACATACTATGAAAATACACTGAAGTGGCTGAGGGTTTTGAGCAGTGTGTGTGTGTGTGAGAGAGAGAGAAAGGGGAAGATAAAGAAAGTTATGGGATTACCAGTAGAGATAGGCTGGTTTGGAGGACTTAGACTCGTCATTTGTTATAATTTTAATGCTTCTCCTCACCTTAGAGATTGATGGTTGGTCAATAATTATTGTTAAATTTTTAGTGTCTACTTCGAATACCTCCTGGGTAAACTACCAATCAGCTATTATTAGTTTACCACATAATTCCTGAACAAAAAGGAATTCATTCAGCTCTGAATGTTTATCTAAGGCATGGGAAATTTGGTTTAATTCCCTAAGTATCTCATCAGTTAATCTGTGTAATAGTACTCTCTGGCTCACTCCATCCTTTCACATTTCTGGGAACAGGCACTACTCAAATGCCTTCATTTTATTTCTGAGCCAGTTCTCTTTTCTTGACTCAAAGGCCATCATTTGGAAATATTTATCACTTTTAGTTGGCTCCTATGAAACCTGAAACACATTCTGTCCATTCGTTTAGATTCAGAATCACAGGCCATTGCTAGTTCTTCTCCCATGAATCAAGGAAAAGGGCTCTTGTCCAGACTGCCTTGCTAGCCTCCTATCACTGCATGTATCGGCTTGGCTTACCTCAAACAACACAAGGAAGGAAAGAAAAAAGGGAGGAAAAAGGCCCTTCCTAGGATGAAGTGGCTCTTACCACCAAGACTTCACAGCAGATGCAGAGGCCACTGTTCTTGGTAAAGGCATAAGTGATGTCCAAGAGAGCAGGCCTTGTCATAGGGCCCCCTGTTAAGACAATGCACTGGGGCCTAGAGGTGGAGAAAAGAAGATGTGAGAACATCATAACGAGCCTTAAGTCCAGGACCACTCCAGTGGAAGTGGAGGGTACAAAACCCTCCTCCTCAATTTCTTGGGTATCTTACCGGAATCCTCGAATCGGCCTCCTTGTCCATCTTTCCATCTTTGTGTGCTTGATTAGTGAGTGATGGTAAAAATGTGAAGTAGGAAACAGGTGGTCTCGGGTTTCCCCTGTATCTTTTTTCCTCTGGACATGACCCTACCCCAAATCCCCAATACAACCTGTGTCTCTCCAGCCAGGATTTTCATGCTATTTTTCTTCATCCTCCTTGCAAAGCTTGTGTTCTGAGGTTCCATTCAAAATAGGATATAACTAATGAAGGGCTTAAAGTGTCACTTGTCCTAAGAGAATTCAGTAAGCCACAAAGCCTTAAGCTGAATGGAGACAGCACGGCTGATTACAGTGTGTGGGGGTTTGGGGACAGCTCTCTGAAATCACGTCACTTAGGCCACCTCTCTTTCTCCGTGTACAGAAGGTGACATGAGGCACTATGAGGGCTTAGTGGTGGGAATGGGCATAGCTCGGAGGCAAGAGAAGTAACACTCATTACGGGAGGTGCCATTAGGCAGATGTGGCCGTTTTGAATGACTGCCTATTCTCAGAATATACCGGTAAAGCATATAACCACTCTGTGCATTTGTCTCCCACAAAGGAAAGCTACTTCTAATGTGGGTCAACATCAGAGTGCCTGAGGGGCCAGTTTTACCTGAAATTCTTCACGTGGTCTTCCACTGTAGTTAATTCCAGAGCATTGTCCAGCGCACTCACGTAGGAAAGTGCTTGTGTGGAGGATCCCCAGTTCACATCTGTGGAGGAAGGAGGAATTGGGCATAAAAAGTCTTGACCTTCTTTCTGTATGCCATGAATAATTTTCACGAGCCATTCCCTTCTATGATTTTCCTTGGCAGTGTCAGCAGTGAAGGGTGCCTAGATTGGAGAAAACATGTCGTATTTCCTAGAAAGAGCATTATGCCCTTCGATGAACACTTTGTGGAGTCTTAGAAGTGAGACTTCCCTTTCCAGTTAAGGATCAGACCTTAAAGCGGCAGCCCCACAATCTTGGTTGGTGGGAGAGGCTCTGGATAACCACCCCGCAAATGGATGGACTTTGGAAAATGGTTAGCTCCTAAATAAACTCAAAGGGTCCTCACAAATTCTTAAGTATACACAGTGTGCACTGGTCTTTATATTTTGAATAGTAAAACTGACTAGCTCAGGAAGCCTAACTTCGGGGTGTCCATGAAGAGGGTCAGTCTATAGCAAACATTTTAGTTCAGTCTTTCAGGATCTAATCTTCATAATAATGGAGGTAAATATTACCATCCCCTGCTTTTTTTTTTAGCAAATTAAAAATTAGATAGATCCTCTCAACTTTATAGGAGGAAGTCCCTGATGGGAATGTACAGATTTATTCCAAATGGCAGACAAAGCCACTCCCAAGTTTTGTTCAGAAGAGTTGGGGAAATGGTGGGGATTGAGTCTCTGAAGATCAAGGTTAATATTGATTAATGTTGATCACGCACTGGAAATTTAGCATATCTTAGGTTATTCTATTCTTATGAAAATGTTACTTTTCAGTTGGGTATTTATATGTGAAAAATGAACCTTGAACCATTCCTTATACCATATAAAAAATTAACTCAAAATGGAATAATAGACCTAAATTTAAAATCTAAAGCATTAAAACATCTAGAAGTTTGTGACCTAGGGTTAGGGAAAGGTATATTAGATTAGAAGCAAAAATCCAAACCATAAGAGAGAAAAAATAATAAACTGGACTTTATAGAAATTAAGGATGTCTACTCCTCAAAACAAAACATAAAGAAAATGAAAAGACAAGTCATTGACCTGCAGAAAGTGCTTGCAAACCCTGCACTGCTAAAGGATTTGCATCCAGAATATATAAAGAACTCTCACAACTGAATAATAAGAAAACAAACAATGCAAAAGATAGATGAAAGATGTAAACAGACACCTGGCTAAAGAAGATATATGGGTGGCAAATAAGTCGTTCAACATCATTAGTCATTGAGAAAAAAATGCAAACAAAATCACAATAAGATAGTACTGTACATCTGTTAGAATGTTTGCTGCTACAATATCCAGATTCTTTAACATGACATTTACATTTGTTATTTAAGTGGCACTAACTTACCCTTCCGGATTTACCTCATGCCCCTTCTCCTTAGCACCCAAGGTATCCATCCATGCTAAAGGCCTTGAAGCGTCCTAAATATGTCATGTCCACTTGCATGCTTCCTAACTTCACTCATGCTTTTCCCTCTGCCTTGAATAACCTTCCTTGGCTCTATCCATTTAACCAATTCCTACTCTCTTGCCTTTTTTAAGTAGCTTGCTTGTTCATTCAACAAATATTTATTAAGTGCCTACCGAGAGTGTGGCCCTGAGAACACAAGCCAGGAGCCAGGAAAGTTTTCTTGGACAACTCTAATTGGAGTTAATCACTCCCTGTCAGTCATTCACTCACGTCACTCACACGTTGTGCTTACTATATTGGATCACAGTTCATTGCAGATGCAAACTCCTTGAGGACAGGGATTGTATCTCATTCATTAGGACATGAGAAGGTGATGTAATGGACAGCTTGTGGCGTTTGGATTCATACACACTCTAGTTAAAATGTCAGCTCCATCACATCCTGACTGTTAACCTCTGCAAGTGGTCAGCTCTTTGAATTCCAGTCTTCATCTGTAACTGGGACTAATAATATTCAGCATTATTGTGAGGATTCAATGAGGGCATGGTATATAATAGGTGCTCAACAAGATTAACTATTGTTGTTATATTACATTATATTATTAATATCTACCATACACGCGGCGTACCTGAGCACATAGGGACTGGGTGGAGAGTACTTTGGAAATCCCCTCCTACACAGTCCTTCTTAGCTTACCTGGCTTCTTATAAGTCACATAGATATAGAGGAAGAACTCAATGACATAGGTGATGACAGCTGCCCACCAGTTGATGACAAACATCACTGCACAGCACAGAACAGCCCCAAAAAGGGACACCCACATATTGTAAATCCCATATGCAGGTCTCCATCCTGAAAGGAAAAAAAAAATCTATGTGCACAAGAAAAACTTCCACATCATCACGATTATACCACCGCATATTATTGGAACCCAGGCAACAAGTATTTTCCTAGCATAAACCAGAACTTTTAGGTAAAGTTTCTAGTTCTGATTTGTCTTCTATGATCTTGCGTCCCTGACCTATGAAGGTATAATTATACCCAATAGGATGCTGTGAAATACAGAAAATGTGTCACTCATGACCTCTCCTTACTTCTTGCATGCCTCAATTATTTTTTCAAACTACAGGCTTTAAGCATCTGATATCTATGCGTCAGGAGTTGAAAGGAGGCAGGACAGATGGAACGCGTGGGGTCTGACGCAGAGGAGGGGACGTAACTCCTTTGTGGCCTAAGAAAGAGAAGGTTAAGACAATGGATTTATTGTTCTTATGGAAGAGAAGGAGCGCCATCAAAAGTCAACCTCTAATTTCCTGCTAGCTATTCCCTTACCCTAAGAGAATCATGCCTGCCCTTTCAGAAATAACCTATGTGGAAAGAGGAAGAAATTTTTTGCAGTGGCTGCTTAAATCTAGTGCATTAATATGTCATGCATGTCACAACAAAAATATTTCTCACAGTTCATATATGCGTGGGTTTCCTGTGTTCGATTAGTTCCCTGAAATGAAAGGAGTTGGGAGACAGTGTGTTCAGTAGGGGGAAGCTCGGATTTGAAGGGCACATTTGGTCTGTGGGTGAAGGACATTTTAAATTAGAGTTGCCAAAACACAACAGAACTTTTAGTCTTCAGGAGCAATTTCCGAAATGGCCACAAGATGGAAATAGCACTTCGAGAACATCACTGGCAATGTCCTTGCGGTTCTCTGAGTGTGTGTGTGGGTGTGGGTGGGTGGGTGGGTGTCCTTCTGTGTGTCTGTCCATGTGTCTCTCTTTCTATGGTGTTTTTCTCTTCCTCTTTCCCTCCTGACTTTCCACTCTTTGTCCTAGAGCCTGTTAACTTCACCCTGTTCTCGAAAATGAACATAACATGGCATGAAGGTACATATTTCTATGATTTGTTGGACTTACTGACTAGAACACTCTGTCTTCTGCTTAAAAGAAGACAGCACAACAGAAACAAAAATTTCTCAGTTATCTTCTGGAGCCTAGTGGCCTTGGGAAGATGAATGCTCCCCTCCCATCTATGTTTTGCCTTATTAGCAGCAGGTTTTCCAAAGGAGGAGCAAGGTCATGGCAGGCCTTAGAGAATGGAAATGTGTTTATATTCCTGATTAACGCCCTCATGGTGAAGAACTTTCTGAAGTTCGATAATGAGAAGTCCTTATTCTGGAGGAAAGACAGAAGAAATTCCATTGGCCAGTGGAAGCAAAGAGGAGGTGAGGGGTGACTAGATAGGGGAAGGTGCTTTGGGGTGACATTTTGCACCACTCTCCACCACAGTCTGAGGAGAGCAAGGATGTCTCTGGCTTCAGAGCATCTGCACTGACTGCACTCAGAGGGGGATTATGGGAACTACTCATCCTTCCCTTCTACTTCATGGGCAGGAAACAAATTGCTAGTAAGGAAGTTTCAAATATATACATTTATTCCACTTCTGTGGTCACTTTCACCCTGGAAATAAATAGTGGTGTTTCTCTACTGCTGAAATAAATGTGGTTTCTCTTGCAATGAATAATTTATTGCTGCAGGAGAAAATTGACTTTACAGTTGGTCAAAAAGGCCATTGCTCAGATGATTCTTTTTCTATTTTAGAAGTTATCCCCCAACTCACCAAAATCGAGTGGATTACACTGCCCACTAAGGATATAAGGTAACATATAAACACAGATTGAGCAATTTTCACTGACTTATTTCATTTTATTGAGACAAACTGGCTGTTTGTTTGGGCCTATTTTAGTTTTCAAAAGTCAGCTTACCTGGAGATTTGGCATAAGAGGCATGGAAGCAGGAGAAATTAATAAGTGCATATGAGGCCAGGAAAAAGTTGGAAATGATGGGCGCGATGGTGTTCAGTTCCGCTGTGAACGAAGCAGAATTGATTAGGTACATATGAGTGATGAGACCGTGGGCTGAACAGCTGTTACAGCCTGGAAGCTTGACTTTATTTGGAAATTGAAAACATAGCTAGCATCTGTCAAAGTTTAAGAAGTTAGTGCTTTTTCTTTGCGGCTGCATTCGCTTGAAAATATACTCTCAGCCAGGGTTTCCATAAAGTAAGAAGCAAGAAAACATACCAATCAGAAAAACAGCAATCAAGAAAATGGGTATCTACAAAATATTTGAGTGGGAATAGGTAAAGGGTTTGGGGGCTGGAAAGATGGTAAATTGTCCTGTAGCTGTCTCAGAGGTACCAAATCCTGTGTTGTTTGTTTGCTATGTATATAATCAAAAGGCCCTGCAGGGTGACAGCTTTAATACCAATGCACCAGAAACTCCTAACTGGAAATCTCTCTGCATGTAACAAACTTGCTCTCTCTGACTTTCAGAAGTCTTGTTAGTCATTTCCCCTTTTCTACATCTCTAGGGTTCTATCCCTCACAGTTTGCCAAAAAGAGTTTCTACCTCAGTAGCTAAATATACAGTATGGTTGAATCCTAGCTGGATTGTTTACTGTGTGATAAAAGAATAATTTAGAGATGTTCTCATTTATCTGAAGGTGAGACATCTATCAACTTCAGTGATCCACATGCAGCGGCAGCTGGGTGTGATTCTAGAACCCAGATGCCAGCAAGGAAAGAGGCACAGATAGTTGCCCATGGAAAAGCTCATGCCAAGAAGCTAATCTACATTGCTCTGAGGGATTTTTAAGGATATTATTTAATTTATACAATATATCTGACCACTTTAATGTAGAGCACTTAAATAGGACAATGATTTGAGGTCTTAAAAGCTTCAATTGCATAACTGAAACATATCTATACATAATCACTTTCTGTTTAAATTTTTTAAAACTAACAAACATAACTAGTCATACTTACCTTTCTTCAACCTTGCGAAGATTAGGATTAAGGAATTACAGTTACTTCCAGAGTGTACGGGATGATGAGGAGCCTCATTCTTTGGCACCACCGTGCCGAGGCAGGCTCTGCTCACCTGTGCATAGTTACCTCCATCCTTGCCTTTCACTTCTTTTCCTCTGATATTGTGGGGAAAATGGAAGTTCCTATGGCCAGGATCCTCACCTGACCCTAAACTACTTGATGTTGTAACTGGCCTACTGCCAGGCTACTGCTTCCCCACCTGTAGGCAATGATTTATCACTGACTGAGTCACTATATGAAGAGCTCTGCCCTGTGCTCTGGGCGGAGGCAGAGACGGAGGAGGATTACGGACCTGCAGCCTGCTGGACGCAGATGTGATTCTAGTGCTGGACTGTCTCTGGGAGAACAAAGCTGGAGCTGGGTATTAACCCTTTTACCCCAAGAATGTTCCATTGTCATTTCTCAATCTCACTGAATCCAGTGAACTTGCCTAGGGCTGAAACCCACTGGCAAGACAGCTATGCTCACTAGAAAAGTTGGCATCTTAGGGAGAAGTAGGGAATGTGTAGGCTGAGGTTGATGAATGTGTCTCTTCAGGATTATGTAGCTGTTTTGTATTGTTTAGGAAAAGGGAGCCAAGATTATAGTCTAAGTAGTGGTTTTCCATCCTAGGGTCTGCAAATCTCTTGAGGAGCTTATAAAAACGCAGACTTTTTATCCCTAAAGACTCAGATGCTGACTCAGTTCGGCCTGAAAAATCTGCACTTTAACAAACCCCCAGGTGATTCTGATTCTGATACAGGTGTGCATAGACCGCATTTTGAGAACAGCATTTTAATTCTCCTGGTAACTGCCTGGCCAGGAGATGTAAAGACAAGTGGCAACTGGGGGAGACTGTGGAATTAGATAATATCAGGCAGGTTGGAGGAAGGATTCAGTTGTTGTTGGTTGGATGAATTTCCAACATTCAGATTCAAAGAGATTAAAGTCCAACGCCTACCTCATGTTCTCAGGCCCTCTACACACAAGGATTTCTCATTTCCTTCTTAGACTCTGATACCTCCAATTGGGATATTAAACATAAAACAGGCAATTTGTCAAGCTAAAAGGAAAACCCTGTGAGTATCAGAATAATTCTTTGGGTTTTAGTAAGAACAAGAAAACTACGAACCAATAAGAATGAATGCCATGGCTATTACAAAAGTGAGCATGTATCCTCTCAGGGGTTCATTGTTTTTCCCATATCCCTTTGCAAAGAACTGCAGGGCTTTGTAGATGTTGTCCTTGCACAGAGCCTAATGGAAAAGAAGAGGAGAAATCTGTCATTTGTATCTATGCACACTCATTTTCCCTAGGTGATTCAAACAAGAAGATTTTGGGAAAGGTGAAGTGATACACAATATAAGCACAAGTTAACACTGCAGTTTATCATTCTTTATATTAGTTGAATCGATCTTGACTATGTGGCAGACAGCATTTGAGCCAGATGCAAACATTAAACTGTTTCAGAAAATGATGGAAAATGATTGCTGGTGAGAATGAATACTTCAGCTTGATCCATGTTCAGTGGAACAGAAGTAGGGAGAAATGCATGCTTTTGGGTCTGATTCACCTGGAACACTTTGGGTGCGCTGACGAGGGAGGCCAGGGCAGAGGAGAGTGTTGCAGAAAAGATGCCAGCAGTGATGAGGGGGCCAAACCCTGATACCATGCTCATGACCTTGAGGAGAGAGGATTAAGACAGGAGACTCATCAACAGACAGTTTTTTAAAGTTAGGCAAATTTTTACACAAATGCTTCTCTTCCTACTTTCTGCGACTTAGAATCTCTTTCATAAGCTAACTGCTTCTAACCAGACTCCCCCCAAGCCTTATTTCATTCTTGAGTTCTTAATATTTGTTTTCAAAATGGAAATGGCCCCTTTGTTGTTGCTGTTTGTAAAAATAATAAATGCTCACCACAATACATCCAGAGATAACGGAATGAGTAAAGAAAGAAATGGTATCAAGGATGCTGTCAACATTTCCCCCTCTGTCCTCTGTGGACAAGTTGCTTTGATGATGGGAAACTCGATCCAGCAGAAAGTAATATCTTAATAAGGTTTGGGGAGAGGCTCAGCTGTTTACCAGCCTTTTTGGAGGCTTCAGTCTTTCTTGTTCTTCCTATATATGGAGGCTTTTCAAAACTTTTTTTTTCTTTTCTCATCAAACACAATTTTAGATCTGAGACATGATGAAGATTCTATCAACTTAAGTCATATTTTGGTATTATGGTTTCATCTGAGTTAATTTCTCTTTGTCGGTTGTAAAAAATCGATGAATGAAGCCTTCATAGCAGATTTGCTTCTCCCTCTGCTCACAAATCATTCAGACAAATTCATATATTTCACGTTTCAGTTTTCCCAGGTTTCCTTATTTACCACCTCTACCACACAATTTCCCTCTTGGCCTCGTCTGCCAGGCACTTGAGGACCACCTCAGAGGCTTCTCCTAAGCTGAAGTCTATGCGTGAAATACATTCCAAGTGCTAACTAATCTCAGTCTCTCTGCCTCACCGTGAAATCTTGCACAATTGATCGGAAGATACATGATGTCGGGTAGCCATCTTTCCCCGGTGATACGATTTGTACAACTGCCTATTCTCTCCCACCACAGGATTTGCTACTTTACAAAGCCTGTATGATTCCCTTCCGTCCCGCACAAATCGTACCTTGCTGAATTAAAATCAATCAATAATCAGGGGCAGAGTCAGAAAACTCAATACACATGATGTTCTAAAAAGGAAAACAATAGTAGTGAAATTAATTTTGCACTTCGAACCTGGAAATTGTTCATCAGCCCATACTGACATGGTTCATGTCGACATCTCGAGAAGTCATAGCCCAAACCACACGCTGCTGAACCATTGCAGTTCATCCCCGAAATGATGGTGTCGTTCATGTTCCCAGTGGCGTCTCGGACCACACAGGCCCCTGGGGAAACAACCGTGGCTTGTCATTTCTTAATAAGGATTCTGCAACCTTAGGGCTTTTTTCTGAAAGCACAGTTGACTTTGAGTCTGAGCAGGTCTATTGCCTATCCTCTCTTCACTATCATGCTTCCTTGGGATGCAGTGCTGGACATTCCCATCCTGAGGCCTGGGACCAACATCCCCACACCCTCTGTCCCGCACAGGCTGTCACTTCTGCTGCGTTGGGTGGTTTATGTCCAAGCTCTTGTCCACCTCTAAGACCCTTGTTGGCTGGGGCTTGGAACACTTTTATTTTCTGAAATGTACATGGTAGGGCTTTGTAAATAGTATGCACTCGATTCCTATTTCTGGCTTAATGCTACTGACTGGGTGTTTTTCAAGTAGAAGGATTTATTTTGTTATCTTCAAGAGACCCAAGGGATAGCATTATTGAATTCTAGTAAATAAAAGAACTGAGTCCATGTTTTCAACTAATGATATTCCTTGCATAACTTTTTAAAGTTATAATTCAACTTTATACGTAGTTTTAATTATTTCAGTAACAATGAAAATGTTTTAAGATAAAATTTAAGATTTCCTAGGTAACATTAATGGTCAAATCATAATCTATCAAATATTTATCTCAGTTTATCTATTCTATTATTTTCATATAGTTGGGTCTTTCTTTCATTTTCTATTATAAACATTCTGTGATGAACATCTTTGTACCCAAAATTTTTCTTCTGTATTTCAAAATATTTCTTTAGGATAGATTTCCAGAAATGGAGTTCCAAACTTTTTAAAGATCCATGACATATATTTTTATCACCAAGTTTCCTAATGAATTTTTCTAACTATAATTTCTGCCATTATGCACTTGATAGGATTATTGAAATATATGAATATATGTATAACACATATATAAGATTTTTCTGAATTACATGAAGGATAAATACTTCACAAACTAAATGCCAACCAACAGAATTGTTCATTTTGCTCTTCAAACTCCAGCCACTCTGAGTTTTCCTTCCTTGCTAATAATTTCAAGAGAGGTCTCAATGACAAATACTAATGGAAACCCTCAATTTTAGTCATGGAATTCATATTCTTTGAATATGGGAAAGACTTAAAAATCACAGAATCTTTGAGTTGAAAGAGTCATTTAAAGTAATCAGTGTAGGAGTTTGCTTACATAGCCCTGGGTGCCAGCCTTTGCTTAATCACTTGAAATTATGGACGTTGGTTCTTATGCAAAAAATCCGTTCCAGATTTTGCCTTTTTACATTGTTCATTTATGTTGAGCTGATTTTTCTTAATCATGTATTTTAACTTTTGCATAATAAAACTCAACAAATTCCCATGAAACCAAACCATGAGCCATTACTTGCACTAATAACAGATCATGGACCTTATGACTATCTGCCTATCCTGGAAAAAGTATAGAAACAGATTTTTCTACCCATTGGGGCAAAAACTAGAAGGATCTCAGAAAACAGGTCTACAACTTTACTCATTCTCTCACTTCTGCTTTCTGTGAGCAAGAACACCACTTGTGAAATTTAAGGTGATTTCACAGTCATTTAAAAATGTGTCAGCTTCCTAAAGTATTAGAATAAAATCTCTTTACAAGGAACTAAACTTGGAAGCACAAGATAGTTAATGACATTACCCAATTTCATCAAATAAGACAGTGAGAGAATCTACATTAATTGTTTTGCTTTTTTCTCCAGAAACCAACTCAAGATCATGTACTTTCCCAATTTCCTTTATAGTAAGAGGAAATAGCATAGAGCAGGGGACAACTGGGATGTGCCCTTTGGTAAAAAGCTCCTCTGGGCTTCCATAGTGATCCCTGCCAGAGCTGTATTCCTTAGTGTGCACAGAAAAGAGTTTTCTTCTCTGAATGTCCCACATTTCTTCCTCTCCTGTGGCATAAGCATGAGGTGACCCCCAGCCAGGAGGAGGTGTGGCTGCAGGTGGAACAAACGTCAGTTTAGGAACAGCAGGGACATCCACAATTTTCTGCTCACTGAGCAATGTGGGAGCAGGCCGCCCACACTGCTGGCAGCTGGGCTCATTCTTATTTGCTGCCAAATGGTGACAGTGACATTTCCTTATTAGGGAAGAGACACAATCATCAATTTCATATCATTCATATTTTCCTAAGGATTTCTTTTTGTTTCTCTATTATTTCGTTTGGGCTTCTTCTCTCTTGCTCTGTTCCTCACTTGCTTCCAGGTCAAGGCAAGTGGGTGCTGGAAGTGGTCACTCCCCTGGCAGGGGATAATTATCTTGAGTAGCAAAATGGGACCCTCTTTGTGTTTGGGTAAAAGGACAATCTGTTAGTTCTACCCTAGCCCTGACCCAGAGATACCTGTGTTAGAGCTTAGCTGCATTCAAACCCCTAAAGCATCCAAGAAGGGAATTAAAATTGTTGCCTTTTAAAAAAATTTCGACTTATGTTCCACTGAAAGCCCACTGGACATGAAGAACAACTGGACCCCTTGCAATTCTGGCGTTCCAGCACCAGAGACATACAACTCACCTACACAAATAGCGACTCCTAAGTAGGCAACAGTGGTGATGAAGATGGCCAGCATGGTTCCTCTGGGGATGGCATCTTGAGGGTCCTGAGAAAAATAATGGGAGGTATGAAGAGACAGGGTACCGTGAGAAACAGACATCACTTGGAGTTATCCCTGTATTTTCAAATTTTTAGGCCACGCTTCCTGAGGCAACTTCTAAAGAAAAGATCAAATGGATGGCAAAGTGGTGAGCTCAAGTTTTTCTCGGACGAAGACAAGAGACAAGATGCTTAGAGTGAATAAAGAAATCTCTAGAATTTTACGCTTAACGGAAGAGATCTCTAACTGTCCAGAAGGGAGTTTTTCCAGAAAAGTATACTCATTAGTTCACTTGCTAACATCTCTCCCCACCTTTATCTCCTGTGAATATCTTTCAGATGTATCTAGGGGAGATATATAAACACATCCTGCACATTAATGATATCTGTGTTCATGTATTTGTTTTGTACTAAGATTAGGCTTGCTTTAAGAAAAAACATTTTTGACTGAGCAGAAAGGATGATCTACTTAATTCTCTGATCCCTCAAGTTTCCTATTTGGAATCTAGTTCACAAATGATTGCAATGGGAAATATTCAATTTCCATAAAAGGCATAAAGTAGGAGGCAGATTTAAGCTTATACCAGAAAATGGGCTTTTCTCTTGCATATAAATGTATATAAATTTACTAAACTGAGCTCACATCATATGTAATATATTATTTTATATCCTATTTGGGGGGCTTAATCATATCATGATCAATTTCCAAAAACATAACTTCTAACTATTGAATTCCACTTAACAAGGATTATTAAATAAACATTTTAATGTATTCATTGCTTACATAGGACAGTGTCTGGCATATAATAGGAGTCGATAAGCATTGAATTGAGGGAAACACAATCTCAATAGACATTAGTTCTCCCACCAGAGGACATGAGACTCATCAATACAAATAAGCAGTTAATGCAATCAAACAATGTTTGAGCATTTTTTTCCCCCTTTTAACTTAAATCAGCTGCTCAAATCCATAGAAAGGTCAATTCATGGTGAATGTAGACTCCACCTGCCAGCTGGAAATTATAAATAAACCAAAGGAATCTACCTCCACAGGGGGTAATCCAGCCCTATGGAGCCATTCTGCAGCCATTAATTCCTCCCCATTCTTTTAGGAGTATCTGCACGCAGGGTTTGTTCTGATACACACATACTTCCAAACTATGGGCTCTAAAAGTGAATATAGCAATGTGTGCAACGAGTAGCACATAGAAGGGAGAAAGCAATCATGGCTAAAATGGGACCCATTCAACCTCCCAATTGATGGTATAGTTCAAATTTTATTTTATTTATTAAGGATTTCTTGGTATCTGAGTGAAATGTCAAGAATCAATTTAAGTGAGAAGAAAGAAAATATATATAAGGATAAGAGGAAGGCAGTCTTTTACCTAACACGCAAAAATTTATGTTTTTTTTCAGAACTCTCTGCTACAAGCATTAAAATTACTTACTTAGAATTTACATGAGGGTCAAACTTGACTGAATATAAATTAGGATGAGAATATCTTAATGTATAATCATATATTTATGTCATCTGACCTGGCTACATTTCCACTAGACAGGGCTCAAGGCTTCAGCAAATTTTCAGTTTTCACACAAATATTAGTTTTTATCCCTCCAGCAGTAACCCAAAAATCTAACCTTCTTTCCTTTTTCTTCATTAAGTAATATTTTTTTTCTTAAGACAGAATATAAGCAACCTATTAGATTGCTGCTTTTTGAGTGTCAACAACATCCTAATCTTGCATCTCTGAAACTGCACCTCAACTCTCTTGATTAGACTTGGGTATTTCCCAAATTATCTCCCAGCCACATATTTACAGATCATCAATCAGTGTGGTAACAAATAGAAGGTTCAGGATAGAAACTGTAGCATCCCTTTGTGCCAACTCACACTGACTGTCACAGGCCGCCTGAAGTGCCCTTTTGAGGATTCTGAGGCTGTGAGCAGAGGTAGCATCTCGACTGTCTCTCTAGTGTGTAAACTATATGCGTTCATTAAGTTGAACTGAATCTATTATTTTTTGATTGTTTTGAATTTTTCTAGTCTCACTCTCAGAGAAAAGGAATATCAATAAGTACTGAAGCTTCCTTGCCACTTCCCAACATGCGGTCACTTCTTAGTCCTTAACATGCTTGACCACTCTGGCTTTTGATCATCTTAATGATCACCTCTCCCGAGCACTCTTCTCTTGACTTCCATGACCCACTCTCTCTTGGGTTCCCCGACCTCTCAGACAGCTCTTTCTCTTTCTTCTTTGTGGACTCTTTTCCACCATTAATATTTTAATGTCCCCTGGGTGCTACCTTCACTTTTTTATAGACCTTCTTGCACAGACCTGGATGAGTTCATCCAGTCTTGCCCTCGTTCCTTCCCAGAGCTCCAGACTCGGGAGGCTAGCTACCCACTAGACCCCTCCACTCTGAGGTTCTTCTGTCACTTCAACCTCAGTGACCAAATCTGAGCTGCTTTTTCCTCATCTGTTATACCGTGGAATCAATTCGGTAGGTTGCAACCAGCAAAAAAAAGAGAATACAATAGAATAGAAGCGATGTGAAAATATCAGAAGATATCATTTGTAATAAAGTTAAAAACTGGCAAACATTTTCTGTGTGCACTTGGTTGTGAGGTATAATGTTTTCTTACTGCAGATCATAGTAAAAAAAAAATCCCTTCCATTTCCTCTTCTAACTCTAATAAAAGCTACCCCTTTGATCCAGTTCCCCTGCCATGGCCTTACTTCAGGCTTACATCATCTCTTCTCCGGACTACCGTGATATCCTCCAACTGATGTTTCTGCCTTCTTTCTCCCTACCCATAATCCATCCTCATAAGCTACTAGCAGGCTTTCTCTAAAACACATATTTGATCATGTTACACACTGATCTGACCTCCTTTGTTTCTACATTTAGTTTTGGGATAATACCCAAACTCAAGGATACATGAAGGAAAAAGACCAAAGGCAAACTCCCTACTTTCACGGAGTTACATTCTAAGGCAAGCACCTCTTGCTCAGGTCCCACTGACAGCTGATCCCCCTGCCTTATTAGGTCATCTAGCCTTGTCAGGACTTCACTGGTTCAACTGTGAGAGGTTCCATGCTGTTCCTGGTTTCCCCATGCCTGATGTTCTTGTGTCTTTTCCTCCTGGAAAACCCTCACCCATAATCAGTATTGAACCTTTGCTTTAAATTCATATTCAGAAGTTATTTCCTTGAGGAAACCATCCCTGAATTAATTGTTTCTTCATCCCCCACTCCAATCCATCTGGACAGCGCATATAGTTTTCATCTATACATATCTCTTGATGGCTCTTGCAAATATCTCTTGTCTTCCAAGGTTGATTATAAATTTATGTGGGTAAAACCTGTGTCTTCTCTGTGGGTGTGTGGTAGAGACTGCTTAGTGCCCCTAATATCCGTTCTTACATTCTTCTTTTTAATACCAGAATCCTCTAAAAATCTATCTGGGCACATAGCTGCCCAGCTAAAGGCTACATTTCCCAGCCTTCTTTGCAACTGGATAAGGTCACAGAGCCTAAATTCTGGTCAAGGGGATGTCAGCAGAAGTGATACATGTAAGGTTCAGGAATTGCTTGCCCTCTGCTTCCTATGGACTGGAACATGCTTTTGGAAGTCATCATCTGTCTTGGACCTTACAGGGGAGGGCACACCCCAAGGGAATGGTAGAACAAAAGAGCTCATCTGGGCTCCTGGGCGGCCTTTCGGAGCAGATTTTCTTATTCCACTGCACAGCCTATTATCTCAAATTTTCATTCATTAGAAAAACAAATTTCTATCTTGTCACTATTACTAGTCTTTTATAAAACATTCAAACCAATATCCTAACACAATGGTCCTCACAGAACGTAACAAAATAATATGATTGAAGTGCTAAATAATACCTTTTAAATAAGTGAATATATGTCTGGATCTAATGACATACAGATTTAGTAATAAAGTGACTTGTTTTGTTTTGTTTTTTCCTGAACATTGTATGTTTTTGTTCATTATGTGTTTAAGAGAAAAAGGGTCATTCTGATATTTTTTTCACTGAATTCTATTTGTTTTGTTCGAAATGTGACATACTGTCAATCTATTCTATCCCTCTGGCATCACCAAATAAGACTTTTGGAGGAACCATCAGGAATAGGATAGTTTTGCATTGAAATTTGGCATTAAGAGAGAGAACTTTTAAATAACCAGGAAACCTAGGAAAAATCTGACCGTTTTGAAATCTGTAAAGAAATAGGGTCACTGTCATTCTCTATAGCTCTTGTGTCACCCATCAACTACACCCCCACCTCCCAGGACTACACCAGCCGGGACACAACATACCTCCAAATCTCCTGAGATATTGGCACCAGCAAGAATGCCAGTAGCTGCCGGGAAAAAAATTGCAAAGACAGAGAAGAAGCCTTCACCTTTTGTGAAGCTGGGCCCAAAGTTTTCTGCAAATATTGATGCTGCAACACAAGTAATGAGAACATTATCATGTAGATGCTCTTCGCAGAATAGGAGATAAAGTTACCTTCAACTTCTATAAATGTAATATGTAAATGCGTGCTATATTCTAAATGGCATAAACTTGAAGATATTGGTGCACTCCTATGAGCCTCATGCTAATACTTACCAAGAGTCAAAATATGTAGCACAAAGTTTTAGAGCTTTTTAGAACAGAGCTCTGACAAATTTTTGTGCCAGCAGAGACCCAGGCCTCCTGACTTCCTTGAATCTAGACTGAAAAAGGAGGAAATGGAGAATTTTTCTCATGACCACACTAGCGTACTCACAAATATACCACACACATACACTGCCCTACGTGTGTACAACTACATTCTCACATGCATAAACACTTTAATCGACACACTGCTTTATTTTTTTATTATTATACAGAAACCTGTGGGTGAGTCTATCTTACAATTTTGCTACTAATGTTCTAACCTTCCCACCGCTTGCTGCCAGAGACTGGGTCTTAAATCCTTATACCAATTTCTCATATATGGAAGAATGACACAGGGAGGAGCCTTGGTTATAAAATAATACTATCCCATGGGATAGCACCAAATTACTTAAACAAAAAGGAAAAAATCTAGAAGGAAAAGAAAGGAAGAAAAACATGAACAAAAGAAGCTGGGTGATGCAAAAAAAAAAAAAAGGAAAGGAAATTGAAGTCATCAAGAAAAATAGAGCAGGAGCTGGAAGGAGGCAAGAATAGAAAGAAAAGGTTTTTAACATGCAAAGCAAGCAAGAGCAAGTTCTCTGCAAAGAAAGAGAAGCAGGAAGAAAGAGGTGATGTAATATAAAAAGGAAATGATTACTAACAACTGAATAAACAATGAAGGGAATTTTTTGTTGAAATCTCAGCACTGATTGAAGCTATTGTGGAAAGCTGGGACAGTGTGGATAGGTGTAATGGAATAGGGGAGAGAAGTGAAATTTCATGCTTAGTGATGTTGATCATAGATTGTCACACTAAGTAACTCCTACAGTCTTCTTTGCAGTACAACCTGACAGTGATGTTGAACTAGGTGATGCTGTAGGAAAGCAAGATGCAAAAGAAGCCTAGCGGGGAAAAAAATGACCAGGCTTGACATTAGCGCTCTCAATGGTTGAACAAATTATCTGATCTGTGTTCTCTCTGCATGTACGCTCTGCTACTATTTGACAGTGACAGTCATCTGTTCAGTACTTTAAGGTCTTCAAAACACTTTTATATCCACTATCTTGTTTGCTTCTCAGAAATCCCTTCAGCAAGTTATTACTATCAACCACAATTTAGCAGGAAAATCTGAGACCCAAACGTGTTAGTTAGGTGACCCATCTAGGGTTGAGACTCTCTGGATCTCCTGACTCCAACCCCAGGCTTTTCCCTGGATCACACTGGAATTCCAACGGCCGGAGTGGGGGGGGGGTGGTTCACAGGGAGGGTGAGAAGGCAGGCAATGGAGAAGCACACATTGCAGAGCAACTCATTTGTTAGACACACCTTGGTAGTTAAAGAAACCTTTGGACTTCTTCTCATAGTTGGATGGAATGACAGTGCCGATGAAGAAGTTTGCAATAGCAATGAGAAGAATGATCAGAAGAATCACCTGAGCCTGGAATGGCCAAGCAAAAGGAAGTCAAATTAAATTTACTTAATTATTTATGTAATTATAAAAGTTATATGTCTACTGAGGAAAGGCTCTGGTTATTCACAATAAGACTCTACTATCCAGAGTAGGTAATATGTGCATCCTTATGGAATGGCATATTAATAAGCCTCATTTGACTTGTGTGTAGATGTTTTACATTTTCAATGGGAGCCTATGTTTGGACATTTGAAGGTGACATTTTAAGAACATTCCAAGTATGAGGTGGGTAACTTACTGCAGTGTCCTCGGGGATATAAATGGAGCCAAAAGTTTATAAAGGTTCTTTCTTTTCTAGGCAGAGCATCTGCGGATTCCTTCCCTTCCCAGTGCTGACTGTAGAAGGAGTACGAGAACACAGAATGATTCCTAGAATTCTCGTGTATTTGATGTGGGGCTGTCAACGTGTGTCCAGCACAGGAGATTTGCCACGTTGACCAGCCAAATCATCTTTCTTAAGTCCCTCCTACATTTTAAGGTGCTTATTGGCTAGGCATTCCCATATGCTGTTCCCTCTGCAGGGAACACACTTCTTTCCATTCTTTGCATAACTATTTTCTTCCTTTCATCCTTTAAGTCTTAATTGCTTCCTCAGAGAGACCTTTCTTGAAACGAAATAAGCTACCACAGAGGGCTTGCAATGTAACAGATTTCAGACTTAATTTTACCAATATTATTTCAGGTAAATAATACCACCAGGAGCCATTTGAAGTAGCAATGTTATTATCATTATTTTAAAGATGAAGAAACTGAGTCACAGAGAGGTTCAGCAATTTCTTAACGGCTGAGCTGGGGCTTTAAATTACACCCTTTACTGTCAAGAAACTACATTGCCTCTCTGAGGGGATAAAGTCATTGAAAGTAGGTTCCCTTAATTTTCTATCTCAGTACCCTATTTATTTGCTTCATAGCACTTTTACAATCCACCATTTTAAATTTGCTTGTTTATCTACTTGATTATTACTCATATCCCCACAGACCATATGCTCAATTAGGGCAGGGATTGTGGGCTTTTTTTTTGGTCACAACTGAATATCCAGTGCCTAGCAGAATGCCCAGCACATGATAAGCACTTAATAAATTTTTTTTTAATGGGTGAATGGACAACCCACAGATAAATGCCATATAAGAATGTTTCCCACTGCCCTGTGTATCTGGGAGGCTTCAGCCATCTTCCTATTTCTGGTGAACACTTGGGGTCCGGTTACTGCATCTCCATGTACATAGGGCCAGTTTCAATTGCACCAGTCACTAGAGAGTTACAAAGCAGGCAAAAGATATGCTCCCCATCATTCAGAAATTTATTGACTGTTTTACTAGTTAAAACCATATGTTTTCTAATTCCAGGCCTATCATGCCCTCAGATTTGCAGCTGACGTACTGGGTTTCAGAGGAAAATGATAGGTTCTGCTTCTATTACTGATCTCCCAATACACATGCCATTTCTTTGGGGAGCTTCAGTATCCACAGCCAGCTTGAAAGGGGATGCCAGGGAGGTGACTGAGAGACACAGGCTTCCAACATGTACCACTGCTATGATCATAAGGGGCTTGTGCATGAAATAGCAACAACCACGGCGGCTCTGTCACTCTGATGAAGCACAGAGAAGGACAAAACTGGGGCCTGACCCTGTGACCCATGAGCCGTGTGTCATGACTGTCGGGACCTTAGGCTGAGGGCTTGGTGTCCCATCAGGTGCTAACCTGCAACTTGTACCACCAGTGAGTGGTCACAGCAATTCTTTTTGAATATGGCATTACTTCTATTCCTGCAATTTGTTCAGAACCTGACCAGGAGTAGTTGAGAACATCATTTTGAGAAATTCACCTTTGCTTCCCATTCCATGCCAGCTACTGAAATTCCTAGAAGAATCACCACTGTGATGGAGCCTATTATCCGGATGTCATTGGTCGGATCCACCATCATCGAATCACTCTCCTGGAACAAAAACATCACTAACGTGGTTACAGATGGAAGTATTTTAGCCTGCATATCTCACTGTGCTGTTTAATGCTAAGAAGAGATACTGAGCATTAATGTCTGGGGCCACACAGGATAATAGAAAAGTGAAGTGCTCATGAATTCGAGAAGATAAAGAAGCTAGAATTATTTTTTTCTATACTTTGATAGCCAAGGGCAGGAGTTGGCAATTTTAGTTTCATTCTGTTCACAGCTTTTCAAGCTATGATAGCACTAAGTAAAAGTATGTGTACGGATATATATAACATTTTGTTTCAGGAGAAAGAGTAGCTATTTTTGTGTCAAGGGGAATCCCAGAGGAATAAAAATGAGTGGTTTCCAATGTGAGTACTGGAAAGTAAGTGCTATTCAATTAAAGAACAAACTACACAAACAAGATAACACTTCTCTTGAAGATTGCGTACCTTCTGGACTATATAATCCACTCATTTATTCATCTGATTTTCAGATAGAGGTACAGTTACCAACTGAGCTCGGTGAGTGCTGTCACAGCCATGAAGGGAGGACTAGAAGTTGGTTTGTATGCCAGGTGAGCGCATGCCCACATACATGCCATCTAGATAGGGCACCCGAACTAAAAAACTCTTAGTTTTCTGCAGGGAGTTATTCCAATATTTGAACTTTCTTTCTCTTTGGAAACCTATAACCATGATAGTAATATTCCTGCTGATACTACTATTCGCCACTTATCTTTTGTTTCACATTTTATACTATATTTCATGTACGTTACTTCATTTTATCTATACCGTACTTCTATGAAATACATAGAACAGTGTTATTAGCCCATATGACAGATGTGGAAAACAAGGTTAGAGGAATAAAGGAACTGGTGCAAAATCGCTCAGCTGGTAAATGTGAGAGCCAGGATTCCAAGCCAAGCCTAGCGCTCCTTCAATGATATGCAACTTCCACATTCTGCAGAAAAATCAATCTCTTTCCTCTTATCTTGCCATAATGATATGCCCTGGTGCTGTACAAAACCAAATTCTCTTGCTTGGCTAAAGAAAAGAAAAGTTTTTAATTACCTTAAGAAGGTCTACCACAGTCTCAGCAAATCCCACCACATACATAGCAACAGCTACTGCATTGGCAAAAGCAAAGATCAAGCCTATAGACCCACCGAACTCGGGCCCTAAGCTTCTGGAAATAAGATAGTAGGCCCCACCTGAAACAAGAAATGACATGTTTTACTCTGAGAAACTGGGATTTGGTTTATACGGCCAAATAATTTTGAATAATTTTTATTCTACTTAAAATATTGCAATTTCCTAACAATTTTAGAAATCTTGTGTCATTCGAATGAATAACTTCACCTTTCCTGGTACTCCATATATAATTTACAGTAGAGCTATCCTGATAATAAAATTCAATTGACTGATACCTAATTGTATACAAATGCTACAAATAAGAATACAGTGAACTTTACAAAAAAAATTCTCTGTGTTAAAAAGAATTCATTGGAGAGTTCACATCAGTAATGTACCTGAAGTAAAGTCTTATATGTGAAATTTCCAGGAACAGGCAGGCCTGCAGAAAATGAAGTGGATGAAGTTTATCACTGTTACTCTAACTTTCTGGTGTAATTTTCTGGTACACATTTGTTACTAAAAAAGGTATCTGTGTAGTGCTATGTATTTTCCACTCTATAAAGCAGGCTTGGTTTTCTCTGTTTTTAGCTTGAGAAGGCCTGCTCATTGACAAATACCCGTTGGTGCATGGGGCAGTGAATGGGAAGATAGGTAAGGAGGGCTTGGAACAATTGCTTCTCCCTGGACATTGAAAAGGTAGTTCTGTATATGACCACGTAGTTCTGTGCCCATGACAGTACTGAAAACAGATCACTGAAAGTCACCTAGAAGCCTAGATCTTATCACATGCCATAGTAAATTAATGACTTAGAGGTGGACAGAATTGGTAGGGGGATGACCCTGGACAAACATTTCTCAAAACAAAACAAAATTATCTTTGACTGAAAAGAAATTTCCTCCACTATAGTAACTCCTTTGGGTTAAGGGGTCAATGGCATGTCTAAAAATGTAACTTATCTGGATGGGGCAAATGCCCATTTTTTCTTTGTCTAGATCACATTAAATGAATTGGCTCATCAGTTACTCAGACTTAGTCAAAATGAAAGACAGGCAGGCAGAACCTGCGAGAGGAGGCGTGCTGTGGGTAGGATGGTGCTTTACGAGGCCCTGGGTAGGGAGACCTGGATGTGGTACCCACGTAGACCCGAGGGGCCAAAGCAGAATGGGAGGGGGAGGAAAGAAATTAGAAGAGCCGGGATAGACGTCAATCACCTCATTTTCTGCCTAGGCCTGCCTGTTCCTAGGAACTCTTTGTTTTGTTTGCTTGGTTTGTTTTTTTTTTTCTTCTTAAGGATTATTTCATGCCTGTTGACTAGGAGTGCAGGGTTGGGGTGACCCCTGTGCACTTACTGAACGGGGAGTGTCCGCTGCAGTGCTAGAGAAAAGCCATGCTGAGGAGACGGGGAAGAGCAAGCAGGGCTCACCCATGGCCCAGAGAAGCCCTATATTTTACTATAAATACTCTCTGCCTTTTCTCTAGACACCTGGTCACTCTACTTTATAAACTTGTTTAATCACAGGAAATGGGCCATGGAAGTCTTCTCTGAAGATTTTATGATTTTAGTTGAAAAGAATTTTGTCTTACTGTTTAAATTTTGGGTTATTTTGTTTTGTCTTAAGGCTTTGGGGACTAATTATCAATATACAAATTTTACTTCCAACCTTAAACCAACTCTACACATTACTACATAACCAAAGCTTATAAGTAAATGAATGGGCTTACCTCCTCTGACTACTCCATTTGTGCAAATAGCAGACATAGAAATACCTGTGAGTGTGGTCACCACCACACTCAGGCCAATGATGATGACTCCCAGACCTGCAAAAGCCCCCAAGAAAGGTGTTTGCCTCCAGTACTTCAGGAAGTCACCAGTACTTCAGGAGGCAGTAGTCTGAATCTTGTCACAGAAGGCTCAGTCTCTCCATGAAAAACCTGAAATGTTCTGAAAGATCCCATGAAGGTCTAGGGAGTACCTGAAATGTACTAAACTTGAAAATTGGAGGCATGTCCAGGAATCATTTTCCAAGAAACGCCAGCAAGAGGGATGCACTCTAGCCTGAAAAATAAAATATTTACCCAAGGAACTTGAGCATCTGGAAACCACGACGTGTGATGTGCCTGAGAGGTCCGTTAGAAAGGAGACCACAGCAGACTGGAGCAGACCAGGATTGTACTTACAGCACCTTAGGTTTCCTTCTGCATCCAGCTCAGCCAGGCCTCAAGAAGCACTGGGCTCTTTCCTTGTTCCCATCAAAAAAACAAGTATATAAAAAGTTTTTGCCTACCCGTAGTAAGTGATGAGAGCATTAGGGATCTTAAAATGTTTACCTCCACGAACAAACCCGTTAGTTGCTATTGCAGAAGTGGACAGCCCAGTGATAGAAGTTACCATGGTGGAAAGAAGAATTATGAGAACTCCAAGACCTGTTAGTAAGGAAAGATAGATGATAATTGCATTTCACTTTTCTTCTTTGGATTCCCTATTGCTGAAAACTATACTAGCAGCCTTATTTAAGTTTTCAGGTCCAAGCCTTGAGCCCCCGTGGGGTTCCTTTGTGCTAAGGAGAAACTGGTTTGCCCTGCATGTAGATCAAGTCGGAGAACTGCTCATTATGATGAAGGATGGTTTCCAAAAGTAAACACACTCTAAAATGCAGCCCTGGAAAGAAGAAGTTGACTTGTGCTGGTGTCTGGGGAGAGAAACTACCTTGGCTGTGAAAAGAGAAAACATGACATCTGACCTTCTCTCTTGCTTGAGAGGAACCTGAAGGAGAAAGTTGGGGGTTTGACAAAGGTTAAATCCTTCCCCGTATTTCTTGCATCTCTCTTGCCTGGCAGGGAAAAAAAAAAAGGAACCAATTTGGATTACCTTTGAAAATACTCCAGAGAGGTCAGCGGTGAACTATTTGAGCCTGTGTTGTCTTTACCTTACAAACGATTGTGAGGGTCACAAGTTTAATTACCTCCTCTGACATATCCATTTGTGGCAATAGCAGAGGTGGATAAACCAGTGATCCCAGTCACTGTCACGGCTAAGCCAATGATAATCACACCAAGACCTCAGTTGAGAGAGGAAAAATAAAGGTAATTAAACAGTGGATCAACTCATTAGGTCGTTTACATAAAAGCCAGCAAGTCTAGGGTAATCACCGAAGGACCCCATTTGGGTCAGCAAGTTAGCTTGGAATTCACCAAAGAGCAAATGCTCATCTGTGAAGGTTTCTACCAATTGTAGTGCAGATCCTAGAAACTCAAGAGCTGAGATGTTTAATGCAAAGTTGCACACAACTCAACAACCATGACTGGTCAAAATTTAATGTGATCCCATTTTTTAATGAAGTTTTAGATACCTATAAATATAATAATTGGTCTAAAGAATTCCAAGCTACTTATGTAGCTAGAGAGTAAAGGTTCATCCTTCCAGGTAACTATCTTTTCATGTACCTTTGGTGGTGTAAGTGTGGAAAATCACATACAATACAGCAAATTGTTAATCTGGCTGGGAGGTAAATCGGAATCAAGTTGGACTATTTTCACATGTTGGCTATCTGACCTCTGGCCAGTTACTTATGTCCTGAGCCCAAAATAGCGATGGAATTAGAAAGAATGTGTGAAGTGGCTAGCATAATGCATAGAACAGAGTGCACAGTCAGTCTCACTGGATTTTGATCATATCCACAATAATCAAAATAGCTATTGCTTATTAAAAGCCTACTATGTATCCAGCTATGTGTTAGATAGCATGCCAAATGCAAGGAATAAATAAAATGAAATGAAAAAACTTCCCTCAAGGATCTGTGGTGCAAAAGGTCAGTGATTATGAGAGGGAGAAAATGGTAAATCGGAATTCAGAGGCAGGCAAGGCTGCTTTCGGCCTCAGGAAATACGCTGTCAGGAGGATGCCGAAGGGGGGCGGAAGTTGCCATTCCAAAATATGCCACTTCAGCATAAAGGTTGCTTTGAGCTGAAGGCAACTAAAAAGAAGATACCTCTTCCTATTTGCCTAAAAACAGGACATCAATTTCTAAAGATGCCTCCCCTTTATACCGAAAGGACAGAGGTTAATCACTAGAGACAATTCTAGACCCTTCTCAGCTCAAGATGGCACCAGAAGAACCTACATATCCCACTTCAGCCCCATCCTCCACTTGTTCTCCCACAGATTTGCCTTCTCACAGGTTGCCCTGCTAGAAACTCAGTCCTTCTCCTTTGTCTTGTCACTTCTCTAAAAATGTATTGTTCCCTCGTTAAGATGCTATCCAAGCGAAAGTTCTAACCATCCTATTTAACTTACTCATTGCTGAGTCTTCCCATGTGTGTCTGATGCACATGTTAATAAACTTCTGTGTTTTTCTCTTGTTAATCTGTCTTTTGTCAGTGTAATTTACAGGGCCCTACCCACTGAGCCTAATATGGGTAGAGGGAAAACAGTTTTCCTCTCCTACAATACCCTCCTCAATAGAGGTCAACCCAGAATTCAGAGAGAAGTTGTGGCGTCACAGGCACTGAAATTAGCCTGGCTCTAGCCAGCGTGCTCTTGCCTGCGCCTTTTTGGTCTACAGAAAGTGGGTGCTCCGTAATTACTGTTGGCAGGTTCTCTTGTTCCAAGGATGATTAAAAAGTAGTCAGCCAAGAGAGGCTGCTATCTCCTTGGCCATGCCCTGGAAGAAGGAGAAGTGGAGGGAGGTTAAGGACAGAAACAGGAAGGAGGTTCTGGAGCCTGACTCTTTATGCGCCCAGCTATATCCTGGTTCTAGCGAAGTCCCTAGACTATTTTACAGGTTAAAGTGCAGTAGGACGAGGCTAATGCTAATTTGGACCGAATTGCTTTGGCTTCTATAGACTCTTAAAAGTTTGGTGTTGTAACAAATTCCTCACATCTATTGCAGGATCCTGTGGTGTGAGCATCACCTCTGTGTCACTAGGTAGCTTCAGGTCCTTATATCCCAAAAGGTGACTTCTTGCCTTTTGCACATTATTTTGCTCTTGACTTTGTTTTGAGCGGTTTGATATCAAATGTTTAGCTCATCCCAGCAACTCTACAGAACCGTAGACTTTGCATTTCAGGACACTAAGCCCATTCTCACTTTACTATTTCCCTACATTTATTTTCCCTTTGCCTCTATTTCCCCAACAATTCTTAATTTATCCTTTTGCATTATATGTATTTCTGTAAACCATTTGAAATCCTGGAACAAAATTTTAGACACTTAAATAGCAAAGGATTTGCTTCTCTCTCACAGTCAAACATAGAATCCCCATGTAAAAGGCAGCTTAGAGCACATTCAGTTCATAGTTTTCTCAAAGTGTGGTCTTTGAACCTCCTATTTCAGGAAATGCCTGGGGTGGCATTAAAAATGCCCAGACTTACTGAGCTTGGATCTTTCAAAGTGGATCCCAGGATTCTTCAGTTATGTAACCTAACTTCCCTGGTAATTCTTACACACCCCTGAAGACTATTTGCACTGCCCTCAGTCTATCTCAATTTGGGTCTGCCAATTCAGCAAGGTTCTTTAGCTTTATCTTCGGAGAATTGATTGCAAAACAATTAATCCAGCTCCCTAGTTTTGCTATGAGAAAGTGAAACTCATAGAGTATAAATGACTTGCTACAGGTTCTACCTGCTTTTCACAACCTTCTTCACTGCCTGATGTTTATTCCAAACAACCCTGCCCCAGCCAAAGTCCCCAAGACTGAAAAGAGCAACCAGATGGCATTATAGGCTCATTCTACCCTTTGCTTCTGGGGCCAAGACAGCCAAAACTAGTGGCCCCAAAACTGTTACCCAAAGACTGTAGCTACTGTCACGCCTGGCTTTATTATTCCTTAGGCCTTCGTTCCCAGGGTCTGGGCTGGAAAGTGCATTCAGATTTCTTCCCTAAACTACCCCCAAAGCAAGAAGAAACTACTTGTATTTGTTTCTTTTGTTTCCCAATAAAGGGAACCCAGATGGGACCCAGATGATGACTTAAGCAACTCATTTAGCTTTAAGTTCACAGCAAAGGCCAGTAAAACTGAGTAAGGGTGGTAATGAGTTTCTCTGACTCACTGAAGTCTATTTTCTGAGAATTAAAAAAAAACACCTCCATTCAAAGGAAACCATTCACTGGACACCCATTGAGTTAGGTAGAACTCTACTCTCTTCTAAAGTAGGATTTGACTACTGAAAGAAAAGATCCTTATTAACACAGTACTGATATCTGAAAGTACAATGAACAATTTAGCGGAAGATAGAATTCTCCAGCTTTTACAGTTTTACATTAAACATGAAGCTGGATTGATTGTGAAGAGTAATGTAAAATCTGATTAAGGTTCAGAATTTTGCCTAAACACATGGATGTTAAATAAGTTGCATTAAAAAAGAATTACTCTTGCCCTTGGCTACACTCACACCTCCAAAACAAAGTAATATTTCTTGATGATCTCAATAAGTTACTAAACTGCCCTTAAAAACCTAATTTTGCATGAAGCCCTGGAGCAAACACTTGGCAATATTAAGATGCAGATTTTCCATGGAGCAGCATACACTTATTTTGGACCCTGCGGCTCTAAGTATTCATTGGATATGCATCATAAAGCTGGCAAGCAACCCTCTGTCAGGAACTCAGCAGTTGCCAAACATGTAACAGGGTAAAACTATGGGAACTGTGCAATTTACAGCTCAGCCCTTTTTTTTTTCAGAGTTAGTTTTCTAGTGGTTCCGAATATGTTTGAGGAGTGAAGCCAATAAATAATGACCGAGCACCTTTTGAATGTGAATTGAGGCACATTCTGGAGGAGTATCTGAAACCACATCCGTACCTCTATGTTCTTGTTGCTAATGATTTATAAATCTTCCCCAGAAGGGAATCTATAATGTAGTTTCCATATATGGAGTAGAATATCATTAATTTTTATCACATTCAATCAGGAACTTTGATAAAATTCAAATAAATTTTTCATATAAGTTTTAATAATGTGCTGTCAATAAAAAAGAAGATCTGCCACAGGATACAATACTTTAAGTGGAATATAATATTTTAAAACATGAAATAATCCCTCAAGATAATTTCAACATCATCCATTTTCCGTTTAGAAAAATTGACAATAGTTACGTACACTGTCTTAGTCATTTTATCTATTATTTTAAGCTTCTGTCTGGCAATACTTCATTTGCCTTTGTTTTCTTACTGCCGGTACCTGAAAGTAACACAATTATTTCCCTTTGGAAAATGTTCAGCAATTCAGCATTTTCATAGTCAGATCACATTTTCACCAGTTCTCCCACAAGTTATTTTTGTTCAGTGAAGTTTTGCCAATAATCATAAGGGCGATATTCTGATAAATGTCAGTTATGTCCCAAAATATGAGTACTACTGTTTAAAATGAATGTGTCTCTATTCACCTCTATGCCTAAAAGTCTGAAAAGGTAGAAATATTTATTTGAGCACCTGTCCGTTTAACAAGCTGGAAAATTCCAGTGTCCCAGGAGTTAATGCTTCAGCTCTCCCCTCTGCCAGACATTGCTAAAGAGGCACAGTTAGAGAGCCCAAGAACAGATGATTTCTGCGACCTTCACTTCAGTCAACATTAATGGTGAAAACAAGCCCCTTACTGAGTTCATAATTTACCTCGAAAATTAAATGCGCTTACCGATTCCAGCTTCTCCAACAATCCAGGAGAGGCGAATGAAGAGCATGACACCCCAGATATTCAACATGCATCTTACCTGTGGGTTGAAGGAGCATTGAAAGCGACGTGAGAAGCAATAGGGAGCAAACCCAGCCGTCTCTGTAACCCTGGTGTTTTGGCCTTGTTACTTCACCAGGACATTGAATGGCTACGTTTTCATTTGTAAACACAGGAGCTTTCTCACCAGCACACCTTTCACCCATCCAAACTTCACAGCCCCGGATTTCTCTTCCTCTCCCTCGTTTTCAGCTTGTTCACCTCTAGGCATCCCATCACGGCTAGCAACCCGGTCGGCGGAACCCGGGCCCACTGCTACGTTCTGCATTTTTACAGAGAGCAAAACACAGGATTTGGTCAATACACGGTTCCCTAAAACTTTCAAAGGCAAATCAAAACCATTAACATAAAATTTTAGATACCCCCCCCTCCCACACACACACACAAAGAGATATATTCTAGTCATTCAAATAAGATAATTATTTTTTGCCCTGGGAGCTGACTGGCTCATTTAGGGGGTGCTTTAAGGCAAGGTTAAGACTGCAACGGTGTTAAAGGAACCTGGTTGTTCTGGTGAGAATATTACCTTAGGGGAAAATGGTCAGATTCAAATAAGTCTCCTATACAGAAAGAGATAAAACAGAAGGAGGGACAAAGGTAGGGAGGAAAGCTGATCTAGAAAATAAATGAGGGTCTTCTAGAAGGCAGGGTAAGAGGGCCAGAAAGTTAACGTTCCTCATTAACGCAGAGTCTGGCCTTTTTAACCTCCCTGGACCTCATTATATTCACCTAAAATAAGGATAATAAAGCTTCTCCACTCACATCAGCATATCTTTGAGAAGATTCAATGAAAGAACACGTAGAAGTGTTTTCTTTAGGAAAAAAGAGGGCGGGGGTGGTGGCTAAAGTACTCTACAAAGGTTTAAAGGCACTGCATGGGTGCAAGGGTTACTTACTATTCCTGTAGGGTGAGTTTCTTTCAGACTCCGTATGCCTCTGCCTGACACTGTTGGGTGTGTGCAGTTATTGTACAGAAGGTAAGAAGTCTCACAACTAACTTGTAGAAAGACAAGGTGAGTAGAAATAAGTAGTATAAAAAAAAGTCAAAGGATTCATTTATATTTTTCCTGCGGCCTAATTGTGAAAAAGGATTCCTTATCAGTAAGACAGTCTCTGAATTTCCAAGGGGGGAAAGAGCTCCGTTTCTCTCAAGAACAGCTCTGTAATTTGTCTTTTAGATATGACCTTGACCCATTTCAGATGCACCCACTTAATTCAGCCTATTGGCGCCTTCTCTTTAACGGTTAGACTGTACTCAGGAGGATGCTCCCCAAGCAATTTTTTTCAGTAAGGTTTCTGAGACCTTTGGGGAAGTCTCTCACATTCAGCACTTAATGGTAAGTTAAAGAACAACTTTATCTTGCTGAAGTGACCTAAATTGGTCTAAGCCTAGGATGACATGTCCTGGCATTACTAGCTAAGAGGTCTTAGACAAGGGCAATTTTCCCCCCCTAAAATGGGACTGGTGTGAAATAAATATTCAGCATGTATTACAATGAGTTTATTTGGGGATGATGAAAGCTCCCCCCCACCCCCTTGCCATGCTTGTGGTTCTTGCTTCTCTAGACTCTGGTGTACCATTAGCACACCCACAGGAAGCTGACTCTGGGCTGTTTACTCCAAGTGACTTTGACTTCTTGTCTCCTTTTTCCAGCATATTTTTCTACTCTTGAATGTAAATAAGAATTTCTCCCAGTTTTGTTCTCCCATAAAACTTGTTCCATGATACTAGTGTGACACTTGGGTAACCGATGTGATGCAGTGTGATAAGAGTCATTGTATGTTAACTGAATCAGGGGAAGATGGTGCTTTGGGTTACTTCTCAGTGCCATCCAAGGGCCTACCATACAGCAGGCCATCAGTAAAGGGGGTTGAATCCATAAAGAGGACTTGAAGGCCACCTGATCTCTACTACTTAAGAGCAGAAGACCTAGTTTTTTTCCTTTCTTGCCTTCTCTTTCTTCTCTATTAGGTGTTGTATTTCTCATTGTTTTCTCTGTGCAATCTGCATTAGAAAAAGGAGAGGAAGGGAATGAATCCCAAGCCAGATCATCTTATTATTTTCTGACAATACTGCGAAAAAATACCGAATGAGAAAGAAAACTGAAATTAACAGTTAAAATTTAGTTTTTAATTACCTGAGGAATATCTTAATCTTTAAGCATCCTCAGTTCTGATTGGCATAGATAGTTGAAAGCTGACATCCATTATTCTTATCAATGTAAGATATGGGCAAACAAAGCCATAGAAATTGAAGCTGAACTAGCAGGGCAGAAACTGGAGATTTACACCAGCGACAAATGCCAAGTCATATAGGTAACTCAAAAACTTCCTGTAGCTACTTTTAAAAAAACAAAAAGAAATTAGTGAAATAACTTGGGTGCAATATGGACCATTAAATTTAAAAAATATATTTAGTTTTTGTAGAATAACATGTTTCTAATATTCTCAATGTAATATTCACAGCAGTGGCATCCCGCTTTGTAGGGGGACCTGAACCACAGACTGTTTTAATAATATGTCAATAGATCTATATAAAATACTATCATTTCAACATATATATCAATATAAAAATATTAATGAGATATTTTACATTTTTTTTCATATTATGGCTTTGCAATCCAGTGTGCATTTTATACTGATAGCACATTTCACTTTGTATTAACCAAGTTTCAAATGCTCCGTAGCCACATGGGCTGGGCCACCATATTGAATCGCACCTGTCTGCACAATATAGTCAATTACAGATAGATGAAACATTTGAGGTTCTCCAGGCAATTAAAAATTCTGTTTCTCTAAAAGGATGTACACTCATCAGGCAGTTGATTAGGTCAAGTGTAACTTTCATTTTCCGTAACTACAAAATCAGTAAGAAGAAAGAATTGAGGAGTGTGTTAAAATGTCCAAGAATGTTGAAGAGATTATTTGGTTAAGAGAATCATTTATTTGACATAACTTGAGAAAAACTTTTAAGTTGTCAATATTCTAGTTAATCAAGATCCCATGGCCAGACCATTAGTAGACACTCATTCATGGAGAAGGCAGTTTCCTTTTCCTGGTTAAAGGGGAATCCCATGAGACAGAACCTTAGTCACTTGCTTTTTAATGACTGGGAAGTAAACCCATATTTTTTGATTGCACCTGAACTTGAAGGTTTGGTCCAGGAAATTACTCTGTTTTCTGCTGAACTCCAATGGTAAATGTGACTCTTAGGTCTGGATTAATGAGAATGCCAGTGATTGTAAAAAAGATATTGAGAAGTCGGCTAAAAGATGAATGGGATATTTTAAATTTCTCCTTAAATGAACATTTCTATCCGATGGATGCCCTCTGGTCACAGTTTAATAGTTCTTCAGTTTATCACTAGGACATCACAATATGAAGCAAAAAGAATATTCTATGAGGGCATGTCAGGAAATTATCATATATGGATATTAGTAAGCATATGAATTTATAAATTACTCAAAAATAGAGTCAGTGTAGGATGTCCATTTCTCCCTTAGGTAAATATGTTCAACTTCCCATTGTTTCAGTTTTAAATATATTTATACCATGGAGGGGGAAAAAACCCTCAAATACATATTTCCTCTGTTGACTGTAAAGGTCTGATAGGAAATTTGTCAGTACGAAATCCATTTCCATTGCATACTCTCACGTGGGAGCTGAAAAATCACTGCAACATATAAACTGGGAGACTTGGAATTCAGTTTTAGCCATGCAATTAATTCAGGGTATGTCCTCCAGCAAGTTTCTTAACCTCTCCTGGGTATTGCCAATGAGGATAAATCCAATGGGCTTTCTGAAAATCTTACTTTGAAGTAGTTTACTCTAAGGCAAAATCATTTTTCTGTTTGCCGTCTTCCTCTTCTAACATGGCAAAGCAAAACTTGATTTCCCTCTTTAATGCTTCCTTTGTAAGCCCAAACAGCAATTATAAAGCAACTTATCATCAAAGTACCGAACAAGACTTTGGGTCTAGGGTTTGTGGAGACTTGACGGCTGTGAGCTGTAACCGTGGCTGGCAGGCTCCTGGCTGGTGTTATGTTCTTGAGACCAAAGTCTCAAAGACTAAAAGTTTTATGATTGCTGCCTGAAACCAGATTTTCCCCTCATACTTGGAATTAATTTGTTTGTTCACACTCCATTACCATAAATGATGACCCACAACCTTTCATAAATGCATTTTAAATTGCATAGCTTTAGGGGATGATTATTTATTTACCAAGAGTTATACCTGTGCATTAAGTATTCAGAGAAGGTAAAATAAAGTGTGCTAGAAAGGAAGAAGGAAAGAAAGAAAGGCCATTCCCCCCTTCAACATTGATAATCTAGGAAAGCTTCAATTACACGTAGTTTAAGGGGTAAATTCTAATGGGTTTTTCTAGATGATGAAAGAATAAATTATTTTGTTTAATATAAAATTTGTTATTTTTCAGACCCCAGAAAAATGACAATGCCTTTCCAGCTATCATCAGAAAAGAAAAAAATAAATATATTTATTCTTTTAAGTTTTAGCTAGATAATATTTGCTACTATACATGTTCTCAAGTTTTCAGTCTTTAATCTCTGGATATTAGAAATCTTAGATCATCAAGAAATAGTTCCATAACTTTTTAGGCCAAGATGATCCCCTCCCCATTGTTTTACATTTTCTTTTATTATTGAGCTATTTACACATAATACAATAGCAGGGAGAATAATATACACCCATCGCTCAGCTTGAAGGGTTTTCCTCATATGGCCAATATTATTTCACTTAAGCCTTTTACACCTCCGCCACTGGATTATTTTTAAACCAGTCCCGGTAAGGAGCAGACAATCCTTAAAGTTCATTTCAGAATGAAAAACCTGATTCTAAGCATATTTCTATATCTTACTGATTAATATATTGTTTGTACATTTCTAGCCTCTTGTTACAAAGGGAATACTTTAAATTATGAAAATGCCAAGAGCTATTTTTCTTGCTTTAAAAGTTACTATACACCATGCCTCTAAATCACTACCAATGGTCACAATTTATAATCACAGTATTTTCACTATTCTGAAAACATATAGCTCATACACAAATTACCTATTATTCTTGATCACTTAGGCCAAAAAGCTTGCTATATGTAATAAACCAGCATAAGAAAATAAAAATCAAACATTCCTAATTTTTTCCCAGTATGCTTTAAGGGAACTCCCACTCTACTCACCAGTTATCACTAAACTATGTATAATGGGAATTTGATCTTTTTGTTCTTTTTTTTTTTTGCTTTGTTGCCACGGATTATTTTAATAGTGTTAGCTCCCAGGTGTGACCTAGGATACTAAAAACTCTAACAAATATTAGAAAGAGCCCTTAGTTGCAGAGTTCCACTCCAACAAATATTTTAGGTGTGTCCTCTAATCATCACTGGCCTGCTAAGAATTAATTGCCTCAATTTTTAATGTCTATTTTATTTGGCTGGTGGATTATTTTAAATTTCAGATATCCCCAATTTGAATGCTATAAGTTCCAAATCTGAACTTTGAAACACTTTAGAAAAGATTATTTTCTAGAGAATGCATTTATACATTTTTGTTTGTCCCTTTAAAGAAGATAAGCATTTATACATTGATTTGTGTGGTTTATTGTTTGTTAACTTGGCTATATATCCTTTATTTCTACCTGTAACAATTCCATTTGACATATGAAATAAAATTTTGGAGAGGAGAGGTCAAATCTCTTTGACTCACTTTCTACAGCAGCTCTTGGACCTAACTAGCTAATAAATGCTTTTGACAATGACAGTGAAAATGACTGATACTATAGTTAATTCTGTAGGAGAAACAACACTGTTTCTTGGCACGGTCATCATAAGAGGGAAAGAATTAAGATCTTCTTTTCAGCCCATCATGACTGAGGTGCAATACGTTCTTCCTTCCTGAGTTCCACCATTTCCTATAGCTGTCCAGTGAGCTGAAAGTGCTATGGGACAGCAGGCTGAGTATGGAAACCACTGATAAAGAGCAGGGGCTCTGGGGCCCTGCAGGCATGGCTTCAGTTACTAGCCATGTGACCTTTGCTTCTTAACCTTGGAAGTTTATCGACCTCTCTGTTTTTGTTTTCTCTTCTAAAAGGGCCATAGGATTTTATGAAACTTCCACCGTCTATAAAATAGCAATCGTAATAGTAGCTAAGGTGAAGGGTTGTTTTAAGGATTGAATAAGACACATAAAAAATTCTCAGTAAAAAGTTTGTTATTGTATTGGACTCACTCTTGATGCTTTTAATCACAAATTATTTTTAGTTGCTAACAGCCTGGAGACCCAAATGTGAAGTTATTGGTTTTTGTTTAGAATCAGTTTCTAGATTGTTGGCTTCCTTAAGAATATTATTTCCATCTTGACTTTTTTAGTATTTTATACTTTTAATAGTTTATTTCAATAATGTCAGGACACTGAAATACTATATTTTCCTGATTCTTGTTATAATAATATTTTTCTGCAGTGCTAACAACATTGGTGGTTAGTAAGGCAGAAAGGGAGTTCCATTTTGGTTAACACTATAGTTAGGAATTATATATGAAAAGGTGAACACAAGAATTAGTCTGGATACTAAAAGTAGAATTATTTTTACAAAGCAAAAACACTATATTATTCTTTGCCAGATGTCTGATAATCATACATGCTTTGATATGGAAAGATCTCCAAAGTATATTGTTTAGTGAAAACAGCAGAGTGCAGGACAATATGTAAAATAGTTCCAATATGTGTTTGAAAAAAAGAATCAAAGACAAAATTGGATAGATAGGAATACAGATACTTATAGATATATATAGACATGTGTTTGTATAGACATAAAAACTTCTGGAAGGATTTATAAGAAGCTGTCAGTCATGATTGCTGGGAAAGAATAACTGAAGATTTACATTAGATAAGAGACAGTCCATGATATATAGTTTTAATAGTTGTTAAATATTTTATCAGTGTATTATGTAACTTTTTAAATAAAAATTTTGAATAAAAATTATCTAGTGTAAAGGTTACCATCATCATCAACAACCCCTTACTGAGTTCCTGCCATTGCAGGCAACGTCAGCCTTTATATGCGTATCAACTCTAGCACTGACGAGTATCCTGAAGAATCAGTCCACGTTATATAGCTGGTGTAATATTGCAGAGCAAGTAAAGAATGGAGTCCTTTTTTTTCTGCTTTTTAACTAGGGTTTTCAAAAATATGTAATTCATAGCTACCACTGTAGGCATTTAGCTCTTGACTATTTAGAAAACGGAAAGGATTTCTTCAACTGCAATCTCAAATCATTGGGATTACAAATTCTGTCAATATGTATCACTCAGAGTTTCACTTAAAGTAGAGACTCAAAATAATGTCTTTCAAACCCTGGTTTTCATTTTACCTATTAGGGCAACTTTGTCGTGTGATTTTCTTTTCTGACTTGGGAGTCATAGCTAGGATTTGCACAAAATCCAACTAATTTCTTACTACATATGTTCTTTCATTTAATATGCTACACCATTTAGTATTCCCATATGACTTTTTTAAGCATGGGTATAAAAAAATACAGCCAAACTTGTACTATGTTAACTATTTCCACTTCTAAATTGTTTAAGTAAACACTATCATTTATGATTTTTTGCATACAAAGTCTGTGGTGTGTCTGAGTATTTACTACATAATTTTTTTTCTACTGATCATTTCTAGTTGTGATTTGAGGGTCTACCAGAAAAATGTCAAGGGCCACCAGGAAGTGGCAGCATAGCTACATGACATTGCAGGTCTTCATTTTTCTTTGGGTGGGGGTGGGGTAATAAGGGAAGTGGTAGGATCAAACTCACTAGCAAGGAGGAAGGAGATGCACTGAAGGCCCAGACTGTTAACATCTGCAGTCAATGCATCCTGCACAGTGGAACACCTGGAGAGGCAGACCGGTCCTCACTACCTCAGCAACACTAGAATGGTCCAGGCTATAGCTGTGTGTCCGTGGTAGGTTCTGTGGTTATATTTGAATTTTGCTTCCACCTTGGCTATGTGGAGATGCCTGTATGATTTAATCAAGGTCAAAACTCTAGATAAGTGGGGGTCAAGTTCATAAAGAGTACTTTATTACTATGTTTGTTCAGAATGATTATTCAGGGCATTGATCCTAAAACTAATTTTCAATCTATTTAACTTGTCATTCCTTGGTATCTGAGAAAAAATACTTTAAGTCAAAATTAAGTCCTAAGTATTGTTTTATTTTATCAGAAAGAGTATGATAACCTATGCAAATATCAAATCTGTTCCCTCAGAGTTTTTCTCCCTTTATATAAAGATTTATACAAACATGGCTTTGGAAATTGTAAATAAGCTTCTTTTCTCTCTCTAGAATATCAATCCTAAGAACAATGTGAGTTCACTCCACTTCCTTTTCAATGCAGTTAAATATTATTTTCTTGTGTCTTAAGTTGGGGAAGGGGCTGAGTGAGAATATTTAAGTTTCACCACAATTTTATGAAGGGTACAACTTTTAAAATTACCATATGTCATGAAGTAGAGTATGGTGGGATAGAATTTCAGATCTTGTTAAAGAGTACTTTAGCTCATTTCACTTCCGCAGAAAAAATTGAACTCTTTATAATGCTTTAAATTTCTCTTTCTGCCCTTCCCGCGTCCTGGAAACAACTTGTGCCCTCTTCCCTCAACCTTCTTTTCCCTCTTTTCTTTCTCTCTTCTCTCTCTTTTCCTTTTCTCTCTCCTCACACAGAAAAGGAAATGACACCTGAGTCTGATTTCAGGTGCTTCAAATTTCTCAGAAATCTTCCTGAGGGCTGCCATATTGACATCACCACATTGCTAACTTCTTTTGATTGAGGCACCAGATTTCCCAGATAAAGTCTACATCTCCAATTATAAAGAAACCAGCCGCTTAGCAGAGTGTTTCTGGTACAGTACATAGGACAAGTAAGGTTTGGTGGGAAGAGGTGATACCAGTACAGATATCAGAGCGTGGGCTCCTCCTTGGAAAGTCACTCAGTCTCTGGTGGGAGGACCAGAGTCAGGGACCCTGAGTAGCCCAGGCGAATACGTTTTGGAGATGAGTTTCCTTGTGGAAAGAAAGATGAGCAGAAATTAAAGGGAGAATTTCACCTTTGTTAGCATCTTTCACGAGAGCAGCATTCTTAGAATCCCTGGAGTGGGTAATCATTTAATAAAAAAATTGTTGAATGAATGAATTTGAAAGGAATCGTTCCAATCAGTTTTTTTCCCTTACCTAGAAACTTGGGCAAGAGTAAACGGCATTTGGATATGTGACAGAAAAGTACTCTTTTTAGCAAGTAATTATATCCATGAAGAATGATATTCTTTCCAAACTGTGTTCCAAAAGAGCAATAAGACAAAGTCATCAACATATTTTAGAGCAAGTTATGGAAGAAGACATTTACTAAATTCACAAAAGATTTGCTATAAGATTTTTTTTAAAGTGCTGCCTCATGCTTCTAGCAGATTTGGAAACTTTGGCTATATTCCTTAAATAATGAAAAGTTTAGCCACTTCTGCCTTTGTGCTTTAATTCAGTTACCTTTATATGCTTAAGTGCATTCAGGAGCCTCATGCAAGGTTTGGAATAGGAAGAGATAAAATGCTGAATCTTATAAATCTCTGCTCTCTCTTTAAAGGATATAAAAAAATGCCCATGTGCACTAACGACAGACACCACAACATTAATTACAGCAAGCACCAGTGACTTTTTTTTACAACTGTTGTGGAAGCATTGATACTAAGGTGAAACCAGTTTAGTGTTTATTTTGACATACTTACTCAAGTGCAAATTGAGTAGACAATCATTGTAAATGCAATATGACATATTGTCTGACTTTCGGAGTTAATTCTTTAGTTCTCTGCCTCCACTCAGTAAACATTTATGAAAGACTTTTGTGTATTTTCCAGTAACTGGGAAGTAGGGACAGTTATGTAAGTCAGACGGGTGGTTGGAATAGACCTCTTCACTGGATGCTGTCACATTCATACCGTTGTTAAGGAGAGGGAAATGACCCCAGAAGGGAGGCTACTTGCCTGTACCTTTCAGCTTACCTTTGCAAGTTGCTCATGAATCTCAAGCAGGCTGGGTCGGTTGACCTTGGGCCCGCTGATGCTGCCAGTGTTTCGGTAGTACTCAATCTTGGGAACTGCATCCACAGTGTTATGGCCGAAAGTTTGGAGGTAGTGTGTGTTTGTGTGAGAATCATAAGCATGAAAGCTGGCATCTGTTTTAGCAGTTTCTCCATTTTGGAGGAAATTGTCATAGCACTCCTGATTCCCAGGCCTAAAGCTGATTCTGAATCTGTTCTGGGCTTCATCCCCAAAAGAGGTTTCCTCATAATGTGGAGGGTCGGTGTTGTCATTCATGGCCGCGCTGCTCTCATGGCTCTCGTTTATGACATTAACTTGAAAGCGACTGGTATTACTGGGCACTGAATCCAGAAATACATTGGAAGAATTGTTCAGTGACATCTTCCAAAGGGTATTTTATTTTTGGACTTAGCTGACTATTTTATGGTTGTTTAAAAAATAATTATATATTTTCTCCTCAAAATAAACACTAATGTGTTCACATTAGGGAGCTCCTGGCTTTTGTTCTAGAAGAATTCAATAGATTCTTGATTTATTGTCTCCTATACAATCTTCAGAATGTTCTTCAAAGCTGTCATTGAAAAAGAAAATTAAACTTGTACCAACTAATGTAAATATATTTAAGTAGGGGTAGGGGTATGAGGGAACAAATTTCTTTCACATGACCTACAATTTTAAATTCACTGCATTAAAAATTACCTGTCCAGGAATTTTGGTCACCTGAGCAATTAAATCCTATAATAAATAACTGCGGACCTGCTTCAGCAAACAGAATTTCCAATAGAGTCATTAAAATTTTGCCTATGTTTATAGTATTTACTTGGACTCAGTGTAGTTGGATTCAACATGACTTTAAAAAAGATTAACTCTAACAACTGAGTACAGTAAGAACTGGTGAGAACAGTCTCAGCTTGAAATACAGTCCATTATGTGATTATTACACAATTGTGATGGACATGAATATACACTAGATGGTGAATAAAATTTTAAAATATTTTTAAAACATAATATATTCTCTTTAATTCATAAAAATATGCCTTGTCAAGAAGATGTCTCTGTAAATTCTTGGATCTTTTACTAGCCTTCAAAATGTTTCATTTGCTCGTGCATTTGTTTGTTGTACAAATGCCATTATGGAACCTTAAAAAATGAGTATTTGTGACAAGGAAATAAATCTCAGTCATTAATAAAGTTGTATGCTATATTTCAGTAAAATAATCATGCTCTACTGATTCCATTAATGAAATGCCCTCAAATCTTCATTGAGAGGCTTATATTTGATTGTGAGATAAGTAGATTACATAATCATTTTCACAATCCATGATATGAGCCCTTTTTAGAACATTCTTTCATTTAAATGATCTCTATTGATAACTTAAACCTTGGCTTTTCAAAGAAAATTCTAGAAAGATAAATACAAACAAAAAGTTGCCTCTCTCCTGCAGTTATTAAAGCTATTTCTCTGAATTGAAAAAAAAAATGTCAGCTTCTGCTCTCAAATAACTTCTCCTGGGGAAATCAGAAGTGAAGCTGTTCTCCCTTCAGTTTTTATAGGATATCCCACTTCTCTTCATTGTCCTTGACATTCTTGCCTTTACCCGACTCTTTAGAATCTACTTTGTGGCATATTAACTGTGATTTTTACCCTGCCCAGAAATGTTAAACTTACCACCCAGGAGCCTTCTTCTCAGGAAGTGTACCCTGTGTCAGCATCACCCAGGTATATATGGGGCACTTAGCTTTCAGCCCAGAACCTCAAGCTTCTTTTTATTGGTTAGAATCTCCCTTGGAAGAGATGACTGAGCAATGATTGGCCTGGAACAAAACCGCAGGCCCTGCCCAGTCATTAGCCCTAAGGAACCTTAAGTACTCCATCAACTACAACTAGTAGTAAACCATTAATCCTTTCAGACAGGAAATCAAATAAATTTCTTTAATTCATAAGGGGAGTTGGATTGCTCAGTGGCAATCATCTAACAAAATATGAGCAGTGATTCAGCTGTTTGGGGTCAAATGAATTGAATCCTGTTGTCTTACATGATTCCTAGTGACCTCCTATTGTTCAGTATGTGCAACAAAATATAGGCTTCCAGAAATAATTTCTATACTTTGTATCTAGAAAGTGGTATTTGACATCATTTTATCTTGCTTATAGTAGATATTATCTTGATTCTTCTCTGCATGAGAAGTAAGCAGATTGAAGGCAGAATCAATGATTTATTGAAAATATTTCTACCTAGAAAGAAAACTGTTTCAAGCAGGAATCAAACTGTAAGTTTCCCAGTGGCACTGCTAAATGACCTTGTGGTCTCTACCTGGCAAAATATTTTTAATTAAACCTGTTTTTTGTTTTGTTTTTGTTTTTGAGTTTTGTTGCAGGAAAGGTTTTGCTCAAATCTGTGAAGTGGTGATTAAGACAACACAAACAATTCCTCCATGCAGCTTCTGTCATTGGTTTTCCATCAGGATGATTGAATGAGTCCTTGTATTTTTCAAGAAACTCTCCAAGTGATTTCCAGTTGCCTGGGCAGCACAGCTGTAATGCGATATAGTGGTTAGGAGCAAGTCTCTGGAGTTATATGCTCAGTTCACATCCCAGCCCTGTCACTTCATGTCTGTGTGAACACTGGCAAGTTACTTAATCTCTCTATGCTTAACTTCCTCATCTATAAAATGCAGTTATAGACAATATTGGTACCTACCTTTTTGTAGAGTTACTGTGAATTTAAATGAGTTAATTTGTGTACAGGATTTAAAAGTGAACCAGTTTGTACTTTAGTGCTTCCTTTTGCTATTGGCAACATTTATATTTGGTGACTTTTACTTAGTCACATTCAAGATTCTAGAGTGAATCAATAGAGACTGGGATAGTACTATACCTATTAAAATCAGGGAAAGGTAGGTTGGGTGAACAGATACCGGATTGTTGAAAGGGGTCTGGAGGTACCTAAGTAAAACCCCTTAGATGCTTTTTGTCAGGTAAAGGTCATGCTTATCAGTCAGTCTAACGTCACAGACTGTATCAGAAATAGAGTCATAATTACAAGAATATACCTATAACTCATTCTGCTCTTAAAGGCCACCAGTACAAGGTATTTATCCATTCAACAAAGCATTCTGACGGCCCATAGAAAAGGCAAGGATTTAGTAACATTTCAGATTCAGCTGTGTGGGGCTGGTTACTTAGGTCAGCTAAGATGGGGCTGGGACCTGAAACAAGTCCAATTCACTGACCCTAGACAGGGTTCATCTGCAGTTATTTCTGCTACCTCTAGTTTCCCTTTCCTTCAACCATTTCCTCAACCCTGACTGTCTTTAAGGAGCTCACCTAATTATTCCTTAAACTTTTTCCTCTACCAAAGACTGTGAACCGCTATGACAGTGGTTGATTTCCTTTCTCCTTGCTGACTGACTGTCTGACTACAATACAATGTATATTAGTTTCAGTTTTGGCTTACATCAACCAGACATTTTCATTCTAAGCCTTTTATCTCTAACTGTGAAATGAAAGTCTTTGCTCTCTATTAAGGGGATTCAGACATTCTGGAGGAGACAGGAGATGGTTTGGAAGATATGCATAAAATTACACTATCCAAAAAACCAATCTTGAAAGGTAAACCCGATTTACGCCTTTCAGACAGGGGGGTAAGGTAACAGACAGAAACTACCTGGAGGTATACCCTCCTCCATCTTGTCTCTTCTCTTTTACAAGAGGTTTCTTGGGAAAGTGCAGCTAGGGGATGATCTGGTTATGTCATTGGACATCTATTCCTAGAACGATTGGCATTTCATGTAATTTTCATGTTGTAGCCATATTATAACCATCCTTTTGTGTCTTTTATATTCTCTCTGGCTCTGAAAATGCACACACTGACCTTTTTTTTCTCTCTCTTCCCCTCCCAAAAGAAGTCTAAGCTACACAAAAAACTTGAATAAATGCCATGGATGAAGACACCTTTGGTTAAAAGAACTTCTCGTTAATGGAATTGGAAATAACATTACGGTGGAGTTGATGGTGTATGAAAAGCTTGTGGGTGCTGAACTTCCAGAAACAATGCTCATACTTCATAAAGTTTTCTTTGGTTTTTGGGGTGTTTCTACCTTTTGAAATAAAGCAGAAAGTTTATTGGTCTTGTTATGTCAACAAAATGGAGGGTCCTGTTGGTTAAGTCTTCCCTGGGAGACAAATGGAACATCTCATACTTGGACATTACCTTTGTGAGTAATTTAAAATACTGGGTCACCAAAGGGATGCCTAGTGTCCTGGACATATACCACTTTCAGTATGTTCAGCTGACTTGGCTCTCAGTGAGGTGTTCTTGGACCAAATTAGTAACTGGCTACAAGGTGACCCAGGCCAACACTCGATTTATCTATGGGGGTTCAAAGAGCCTCCTTGAGTTGTGGCTTTGGTCCCAAGATTCATTGGCGACACCTATGTGTGCTAAATCTGTGAGGGATTTAGTATCAGGGAATCTCACTGACACAGCTGGTTTTGGAGCCCTGTAGACCTGAGCAGTAATCATATTTGTAAGATAAGTAGAAGAGTAGAGGAGTGTCTGAGTATAGCATGATGTTTACAATCAGTGTCTTTAGTGTTAGACTGCCCAAATTCAATTCCTGACACAACCACTCCCTAGCTTGGTGACCTTGGGAAGTTACTTAATTTCACTCAGCTTCAGTTCCTCATCTGTGAAACTGAGATAATAAAATGGAAATAGTAGTGACAAATTCAGAGGATTAATAAGAGTATCAAGTCACATAATAAATGGAAAGCACTTAATTTAATATTCCCAGTATAAGTTGTTCTTTTTTGGTATGCTTGGCAATTATGTGTTCTCAACTGACACAGATATTTTTGTATTTATTTATCTCCTGCTGTATTCCTCCCTTCAATGGTCATAGAGAGTCAGTATTTTGTAGTTGGAAAGAGTTTTAAAATTATTTTAAAAATAATTCTATCTTTTTATTTATCAAATGAAGAGCATGAAAACTGGAGAAGTTGAATAAGTCATCCTTTTTTAAGGTTTGAAAATCTCTGTTACTATCATCAGTGAGGAGAATAAATAATAGCAAGGTATGTTTAAACAGCATTTTATGGCTTTCAAATTACTTTCACATTCATTATATGTCACTTAGTCCACTCAACATTCTTCCAAGATATGCAGGATAAGTTTTTTATCTTTGTTGCATGGATGTGGAAAATAAGGTCCCCTTAGATGGCTTTCTAGGTCATCAGGCTAGTTCTTGGCTAGGCCAACATTAGAATTCAAATCTCAGAGTTTAGGTTCCTAAACAGAAAAACTTTTCCTGACATCTTAAGTCCTCATTCATCTCAGATCTCTGGGTTTCCAGGTACGGTTGTAGAGTTCATAGTGCGCTAGAATTTACATTAAAAATCCTCTGGTCAGCTTCATCCCTGAAGTCCACAATCACTAGAGGACTTGTCCAAGGTTGGTCACTGTAATGGTGGCAAAGTGAAACTACCTTTCTTGTCCTTGGTGGGGTGCCCTTTCTGCTAGGTCATGCTGGAAACTCCCTTTTTAAAGCTGTTTATAAAAGGGGAAGAGGAGGGAGCATCAGTATGACCCCAAACTAAGGGGTTTTATTGCAAGAAATTCAAGGAAGAGAAGAACTAGAAGGGTCAAACTGTGGCGTTTGAGCTGTTGCTACTTGTAGGGTTTGTGTGTTAGTTTTTTGAAATGTTCTCATCTGTGAACATTTTTGACCTATGGCTATTATTACAAAAATCATATTCTACTTATTCTTTGGACTCTTATCTTTTGACACTTGATTAGCTATAGGTAAGGAAGATAAGCATGTAGAGAGCATGTCTGGGCATTGCAGAAGGGCAGATGCAGGAAGCTTCCAGCATAGGCTGTGACCACAAAAAGGAAGGAGAGATTCAAAGCAGATGTTTGAGATAAGAATAAAGATGGTATAAATGGCTGGAGCTTTGTTTTTGCTCTATTCATCAGAAACCTCAATGTGAGGACAAGGAAAGAAGGGAACCCCAACAATGGTTTATCAGTTACACAGCATGGTGGATAGGTTAATCACATATGTTTATTGATCAGTGCATGAAATGAGCCTCTTCTAGCGTACTCTAGGAAATTACGATTGTATCCCCATGGCATAACACAGCAGCATAAGTGTTCTGTAAAGCTAGAACTGTCACGCAAGTGCATATTCAAATGTCCCTTTATCAAACTCTTCAACTTCATCTTCCCATGTAGAGGAAGGCATGCTACTATATGGGTCTAACAGGATTTTGAAGCATCTGATAATAAGAAGTCCCAAGAAGATGCACAAAATCCCAACAAAAGCAAAGCCAGTTTTTTGTTCCAGAGTCAATGAGAAGGCTGATACTTCGTTGACACTCATCTTAGCTGAAGAGTTACCGCAGTAGGTACTACTCATTATTCACTGTCATATCACTGTGGCGCTTCAGAATTCCTGCTGGAGTCACCTCTTGGCCTAGATACAAAATTGGACACAGTTTAGTTTTATCTATGTATATATTGGGCAGGCAACTGCTTTATAAAATCTGGCATTTTTCAAACCCTCTTGACTTAACTCACAAAAATGTTTGAAAACATCAGATATGGATCAGACTCAAATTGGAGATGCTGCTTCTTTTATAGTGATTGCAGAATTACCTTTGTGGACACATAAAACTCTCTACATGTGCTTAATATAAAATCAGCTATGCAAGTGGATATTCAATTAATTAATCCTACAAGCATTTGATTCATCATGAAATGGCTAAGTCACTGTTTCTGTGACCATAACTGTCATCTAATTTTCATTTCATTTTTGCATGTGTAGAGAATGCAATAAATAATCAGAAGATGTGAATTGGGTAAGTTCTCTGAAGTCCCTGTTTCAAGGTTTATCTCCAGTGCCACACTGTCTTTGATCACAATCTGATCAGATACAGATTCTGATCCTTTTAAATAGGTGTAGTATCCTCTTTTTTACCCCCTTAGTTTTTAGACTTACGTACTTGTATTTTCTTTTCCACTGCCACTCCATACACTAAATGTTAATTTCTTAAAGAGAGAAACTGTTTTAAAAATTATGTTAAAAAGAGCAGAACTCAACATAGCAGCTTGCTAGCAACAGTGGGAGTGGCTGCAGACCATTACCCATCTCCCCACCATCTCCATTACCTTTCGCAACATACTAAATACACACAAAATTTAAGGTAAACAGCATATTTTCTATGAAAATTCTACTTCAAGGACAGCTCTCAATTCCCTTCCTAACCAGTTTTCCACTCTTAGGTTCCTATTATATTGAAATTCTAAAACTACCACTAAAGTGTTCGGAAAGGATGTGTTGAATTGAAGCAAAATAGATTTTTCCCATTTGATGTCTTAAAGTTAATTAGATTAATTAATTGAGATTGGTTGATCAAATGAAATGGTTACTAACACATAGCCATGCTTCTTGAGGGGGCTTTCACTAAATAATCTGTTGTCATCCAGTAACAGAGAATGACAGACTATTAGTGTTTTCATTTTTGTTGTTTCTTCTTCTGGTAAGTTTTAAGAATTATATTTATTAAAATGACTAACCCTTCAGATTTTCTTGTATTCAATTTTCAGAAAACAACTGAGACAGAAGAAGGGATAGGAAGTAAGGAGTGGAGAAGGAGTATTTAATAAGAACAAACTTTGCAACTTTCAAAATTATTCACCAACTAATACACCAGTTAATATCAAACAACATTTTATTTTATAACTGTTTGGATCACCAAAGAGCTCTGTCTTCAAGCCTTAAGTGTCAGGAATATTCAGTTCATTCTCGGTTTGCTGGTTATTTGACATTTTGTTTAAAAAAGAAAAAATGTTTCAAACTCTTCTATAGACTTTCATCCTGCACACTAAACTCTGCTCAGAGTATTGTTTCTCTGCAACAATTGGTATGACAAAAGTTAAATTAGCTAAGGTAATACAAAATAATGAATATAGCAATAATATTTTAATTGATTATTTAACAAATATGTATATATTAGATATCTGTTATGTGTCAACACTGTTCCTGTGGAGTATAGGGCTGAACTGGACAGCAATGTACACCTGCCAAGATGAGTGTTAACAACCCAGAGAAGTAGACAGATACAATCATTTAAAATATACATCTATCTATCTCTCTATCTCTCTGTCTATCTCTTTATCTATCTATCTATCCCTCTATCTGTCTTATGTCAGGTAGTCATAAATGCCATGAAAGAAAACAAAACAAGTTAAGCAGAAAGATAATGACGGCAAATAAAGTGCAATTGTTTAATTAAAGAAGTCAGCAAAGACCCTCTAAGGAGACATTTGACCTGAAGGCTGAAGGATAGCAAGAAGGGAGCTGTGAAAAATACCTGGAGGAAGAGTTTTGAAGTTTCAAGTGGGAGGATTTCATAGACAGTATGTTCATATCAAGAAATTGACCAATAAAGGAGTACACTCCCTACTTGTGCAAGATGGTTTAATGGTACCAGATAACAAAGAAAAGGCAGACTGCTTAATCGACTTCTATCTTCTTAACCAATGTAAAATAGTCTATGGAAATGATGAAAAAAAATCAGACAATAAAAGGGAACAAAAATGTAGTTGAATAATGTTTAGCAACATTAGATGGGTTAAAACACCCAGGATAAGATAATTTGTAACTTTGCATCTGCAAAAACTGTTCAAAACTTTGAGAAATACCTGACCATGAGAGTGTTGCCAAAAGTACAAACACGGACAGACATGTGTTTCAATTTTCAGGAAGTGTAACGGCAAATTGTGAAAATTACGTATGGGTTACTTGGAATTCATCTTGTTACAAGTCCATAATTAACTATTAAATAAATAATTTGTCAGAATTTGAGAAGTCAAAGTTAACAAGCGTTTAATGACTTCCGGGAAGATGGCGGTGTGAGCGGGGCGGCAGAAATCTCCTCCCAACACTATATTTATCTACAAAAACACAGAAAATACATCTATTCCTAAAAGAGAGACGAGAATACACAGGAAAGCGCACAGCGTGCAGCTACACCCGAGAGGACTCGGCACCCCAAGAGGCGGGTAAGATACGGAGCCGCGACCCGGCGGGACCCGAGCCCTCCCCACCCCAGCGCACCGGCGGGAGGAGAGGATTCAGAGCCGGGAGGGAGTGGAAGTGCACCCCGCGAAGTAGCCAGCCCCGGGGATCTGCGCGGGGAGCGCTGACCCACATTGCGCAGTGCAGCGGAGATTGGAGAGACAGAGGGCAGGATCTGAGCGGGGAACGCGCCAGGGTGCTTGCAGCCGGCTCCCGGGAAGGAAAAAAAAAAAGTGCGCGCTTTCTTCAGCGGTCTTAAAGAGACAGGAGCCCAGCGGAGGAGCCGGATCGCCCCAGCACACTCAGCCCAGCAGGCTGGGAGTCCTGGGGAGTTTCAGACGCCTTAGCTGGCGACTGAGGAAGCGTAGCCATACTTAACACTCCTCACTGAGATCAACAGCCTCCTACTCGTTCCCACCCCTGCCAGAGCGATAAAGGGCCCTGCGGAGCGGCACAGTCACAGCTGTGGAACAGTGGGGCAATAGCGCCACCTAGAGCATTCCCACAGAATCTACGTCCGGTGGGCATTTTTTTTGTTTTGTTTTGTTTTTGTTTTTTCTTTTCTTCCTTTTTTTCTTTTTTTCTTTCTTTCTTTTTTTTCCTTTTTTTTCTTTTTTTTTCTTCTTTTTAAAGTCTTAAAGAGCCCAGCTGACATACGTGCAACTATCAGTGACCAAATTATACAGCCATGAAAAGACAGAGGAATATGGTTCAGACCAAAATCAACCAGACAACCCCAGAGAGGGAGTCTGAAGGGATGGAAATGCACAGCCTCCCTGAAAAAGAATTTAGAATAAAAGTCATAGCCATGCTGATGGACCTACAGAGAAATGTGCAAGAGCTGAGGGAGGAAGTGAGGGAACTGAGGAAACACAATACAGAAATCAGACAAGCGATTGACGGGCTTAACAGCAGAAGGGATGAGATGCGAGAGACTGTTAATAGAATAGAAAACAGAGAACAGGAGTACAGAGCAGCTGAGGCAGAGAGAGATAAAAGGATTTCTAGGAATGAAAGAATATTAAAAGAACTGTGTGACCAATCCAAACGGAACAATATTCGCATTATAGGAGTACCAGAGGAAGAAGAGAGAGAAAAAGGGATAGAAAGTGTCTTTGAACAAATAATTGCTGAAAACTTTCCCTCGCTGGGGAAGGAAGTAGTC
>JAVSCE010022428.1:0-13826 GCA_032199065.1 Smutsia gigantea
TGCCCCATCCTGAATCTAAGGCACCAAGAGCAAGTTTGCATAAGTCAGGGGTTAAGGTGGGCCAGGGGGTGGATGAACTCACGCTTGAGATGGAATGGACAACATCTCCTGCTTCATTAATAACTTGCCATGTGTAGTTGAACAACTGATGAGGAGATGGCTGTTTGGGGGTGCCAAGGACGAGAGGCGGCCAGAGCAGAAGCAATAGTAACAGCATTTTTCTGTAAGGCAAAAAGAAGGGAAATCTCAGGGTGTGTCTTCCCTGGATGTGGTGTTATTAACACATTTTATTAATCTTTCTGGGAGCCATCTGGCTGACTGGTGTTCTTGATCATAGACACATGCGTGTCCTTTTCCCCATATAAGTACTGGATGGGGTCCGTGCCACTGATTAGTTAGGGGGTCCTTCCAAAGGACCTGAGCATAAGTATCCTTAGTGGCCGGATGCCATAGTCTGTCTGCTGCAGACTTGCCTTGTTCGTCCACTGATAAGAAGTTGAGGACGAACAGTGCATGATTGAGAAGATTTTTAGGATTTTTATAGTAGTTAGAGAGCTCTGTGGATGATTCTTTTTGTTTAGAAATTTGATTTTTAACCTTTTGATGAGCTCTCTCTATAATCCCCTGTCCCTGAGGATTATATGGAATGCCAGTAAGATGTTTTATTTGGAGGCAATGGCAAAACTCTTTGAAGTTTTTAGCAGTATACCCAGGACCATTGTCTGTTTTTATACATTTAGGAATTCCTAGTACAGTGAGGCACTGGAGGACATGAGAGATGACATGTTTGGCGGCCTCACCACTCTGTAGGGAGGCAAAGATAAAACCACTGAATGTGTCAATGGTAACATGAACATACTTTAGACTACCGAAGGAGGGGATGTGAGTGATATCCATTTGCCATAGCTCTCCGGGGGTAAGCCCCCTGGGATTGACTCCCAAATGAGGCTCAGGGAGAAACATGACACAATTATGACAGTTTTTTACAATGGCTCTAGCTTGCTCTCTAGTGATTTTAAATTGAAGACGAAGGGTTTGAGCATTTAGGTGGTGTAACTTATGGGCTTCTTGTGCTTGGGTGAGGGGGGTAGAGGTAGATACATGAGCCACTAATCTTGTAAGTTGGTCAACAGTATCATTTCCTTTAGTTAGGGGTCCTGGTAAATTGGAATGGGCTCTTATGTGTCCTATAAAAAAGGGATGTCTCCGTGTTAGTATAAGCCTTTGTATGTCGCAGAATAAAGGAGATGCATTAGTAGAAGGTTTGATATAGGGAGTAGTCTCTAAAAGGGGTACAGATTGGGCAACGTAAGAGCTGTCAGTGTAGAGATTAAAGGTCTGATCTGAGAGATCTATAAACACCTGCAGAACAGCGTATAGCTCCACAAGCTGTGCGGACTTAAAAGGTGTCTGGAGAGTTTTTTGGTCTCTAGAGGAATGGATGGCTGCAAGACCTGTGGAAGAGCCATCAGTAAAGACCAATAAGGCGTTTGGAATAGGTTGAGAAGAAGTAACCTTGGGGAATACAAGTGGAGTTGTTTGTAAAAATTGAAGTAGCTTATCGGAGGGAAGATGGCATGAGAATGTTCCCAGAAAGCCAATGCAGGCCAGTGCCCAAGAGTCCTCATTCTGCATAAGCCATTCTATTTGTTTCTCTGCATAGGGAGTGATAATGGATGATGGGTCTCTCCCAAAGAGTTTTCGGGTCGCTGCTCTTCCTTCTATGATTAAGGCTGCCATAAGGGAAGGGTACGTAGTGAGGATTTTTGAGGGAGAGGCAGGGAGATGTATCCAATATAGAGGTCCTTGTTGCCAAAGAATTCCAGTAGGGGTAAAAGTGGAAGGAAACAATATTAGGAGCAGAGGTTTTGTGGGATCATAGTAAGAAACTCCTTGTTGCTGGATAGCTGTGGAAACTTTATCGATAGCAGCCTGAGCCTCAGGGGTGAGGCTTCTGCTTGACGTGGGGTCAGAATCCCCCTTTAAAATATCAAATAGAGGTTTAAGGTCTCCTGTAGTAATATGGAGGTAAGGACGTAGCCAATTTATGTCTCCTAAAAGCTTCTGGAAATCATTTAAAGTTTGTAAGTGTCCTGTCCTAATGGTGAGTTTCTGTGTTTTTACCTTATAGGGAAATAGTTCAAAGCCTAAAAAGGTATGGGGGGTTGTAACTGAATTTTATCGGGAGCTACTTGAAGTCCTTGATCCCTTAAGGCTTTTATAATTAATTGTGATAAATAGAGGACTTCAGAATGGTTAGGTCCGGCCAAGAGGATGTCGTCCATGTAATGGATGAGGTAGATATGAGGGTATTGTGAGCGGAATGGATCAATGACTTGAGCAACAAACTTTTGACAGAGTGTAGGACTATTAGCCATTCCTTGGGGGAGGACCTTCCATTGAAAGCAGGGCATAGGGCCTACACAGTTGACAACAGGGACACTAAAGGCGAATCTCTTTTTGTCGTGAGGGTGTAGGGGTATGGAGAAAAAGCAATCTTTTAAATCAATGACAATTTTGTGGAAATCAACAGGGATGGCGATGGGGGACGGGATGCCTGGTTGTAAGGCTCCCATAATTTGCAAAGTTTGATTTACTTTCCTGAGATCTTGTAAAAGCCTCCATTTGCCTGATTTCTTTTTAATAACAAAGATGGGGGTATTCCATGGGGAGGTAGAGGGTTCAATGTGTCCTGCTTCTAGTTGTTCCTGCACCAACTGATAAGCAGCTTGGGCTTTTTGAGAAGAGAGGGGCCATTGATCAACCCAGACTGGCTCATCACTTTTCCAAGTGATAGCATCAGCCCAAGGTGCAGGAGTGTCAATAGCCCTTATGAAAAATTTTGAGGGGTTTGGGGGTACCCTAAACCTGTTCTATCCGTTTTTTGAGTGACTATTATGGGGCTGGGGTTGCCTTGTAAGTTTTTTCCCAGTCCTAACCCAGGGGACCACCCCTGTTTTTTCAGTTGCCTGGAGGCAAATTCATTACCACTGCAAAGGACAACATCTAATTGTTCTAAAATGTCTCTTCCCCACAGGTTAACGGGGAGTCCAGGGACTACAAAAGGGCGAACTAGGCCACTGTTTCCTTCAGAATCTTCCCATTTTAAAAATTTTGAACTTTGTAAAGTATTGCTGGACTGGCCAATGCCTTGTAAATGGGTTAATGAGGGCTGTAAGGGCCATAATTGAGGCCAATGGGTTTGGGATAAGACTGTAGCGTCAGCTCCAGTATCTAATATACCTTGAAAGGTTTTTCCATCAAGTTTAAGCTGGAGGGTGGGCCTATTAGTAGTAATTTTTTGCATCCAATAGACATCTGAGGAACCAGGGGTGGAGGCTCCCCGGTAACTGCTTTGAGAAGGATAGGTGGAAGAAGATAGAGGCAGGGGAATAGCTTGTGCAATGCGAGTACCTGCAGACAGAAGAGTAGCTCCTAAGGGGGAAGATACAATAAGTTTGATTTCTCCTGTATAGTCATTGTCAATTAGAGTAGGATGAACTACAAGACCTTTGAGGGTAGATGAAGCTCGTCCAATGATAAGGAAAAACGTGCCTTGGGGAGGGGGCCCATGGATTCCCGTAGGGATGATTGTTGGCCCATCTTCAGGGGTTAATATTGTGTGGGAGGAGGGACCGAGGTCCAGGCCTGCGCTCCCTGGGGTGGCGCGCTGTAAGGATTGTGCCCTAATGCCCTCGGGGCAGGTTGGAGTTGGGGAGGGGCCGAGGGCTGGCCCCATGGTTCGTTTCCCGAAGGCTGTTGGTGAGGTATTAGAGTTTGGGGAAACGATGGACTTTGATTGATAGGCTGTCCATCGATATCTGTTTTAGATTTGCATTGATTAGCCCAATGTTTGCCACGACGGCACTTGGGGCAAACGGTAGCTGGTAAAACAGGGCTGGGAGTTACTTTCTGAGTGGCTTGGGTTTGTCCTTGTGTGGCCATAGGGCAATTTCTAGCCTAATGTCCAGGTTGTTTACATTTAAAACAGACATTGGGTTTGTTAGAGGATAAGGCTGCTCCAATTGCAATGCCGATGGCATGTGAAGCTGAGTCAATCCCTGAACAGAGTTTGATAAAGTCTGTAAGGGATTTTCCTCGGCGGTTCCCACGGAGCGCTGCTTGGCAAGCAGGATTAGCGTTTTCATATGCTAATTGGAGAACGAATGGGCTTTCACTTTTTTGGGGGCCGAAAATGCACTCAGCGGCTTCAGTTAGGCGGCCCACAAAATCTGTATAGGATTCTTGTGTTCCCTGTCTGATTTTGGAAAGGGAGGAAGTGGAACTTTTAGTAGGGAGATTTTTCCAGGCTGCTAAAGCTGCTGCTTGTACCTGGGTTAAGATGGCTTGGCTAAATTGCTTCTGGTTTTCAGGATTAGCATAAGGCTCAGTACCTAAAAGCTTATTGATGTTCCAATGCTCAGCTCTTTTTTGAGCAGAGGGCATATTGCTAATGAATGAGCGGCAACGGTCATCATAATCAGTTTTCCAATGGAGATAGTCCCCTCTAGAAAGGACAGCTTTTACTAGGTGGAACCAGGTGGACGGAGTGGGGTGAAGGGATTCACAGATGGAATCTAAAAGTGACAGAGTGAAAGGAGCGGAAGGACCGTATTGGGAGACTGCATGCTGCAATTCTTTAAGGTGTTTGAAACGCAGCGAACGAGGACGCCGTAAGACAAGGGGAGGGGGGCGGCCCTCATCGTCAGAAGAGGAATTTTTTGTGTCTTCCTCAGCCTCACATTCGGAGGAGGAGGAGCGCATGCGGAGAGAATGGTTACTTTCACTATCAAATGGCGCGGCGGCAGCCGTGGTAGATAAGCCGTCGGCAGCGGCAGGGTTATCTGAGGAACGGGTGCAAACGGGAAAGACAAAGGGAGTTTTATGCTTAGGGGCTGAGAGTTTTTGGCATGAGAGAAAATGTCATTTATCATGTTCCAGTATGAAAAGGTTTGAATAGGGACTCTCTCAGGTCCAACAGCCTCATAGTGTGCCTGAAGGCAAAGTCTTACACGGTCCCAACGTTTGGGGTCTACGATTCCTTCCTGGGGGAACCAAGGGCAGACTTTCTGGATATACTGAAAAAACTTCAAGAGATCCTGATTTTTAACGTGTGCCCCTCTCTCTCGGAGGCACTGTTGAATATCTTTTAAGAACTGCGCCTCCTTAGACAGTTCCTGTCCCATTTTGAGTTAAGAGAACGTCCGAATGGACCTACCCGTTAGCCGTCCGCTTTCGTCGTCACCGATCGGGCGGCTCTCGAGCTGATAGCCCGATGAATCCTGCGCAGCTGCGACTACTTTCTCTTCTAGGTAGGCGGGCTACGATCCTCGAGCCCCACGTTGGGCGCCAGTTGTCCTCGCCAGCGAGGGCTTCTTAAGACGTGGGAGACCTCGGGGGAGCCGCGACTACCTATGAAATGGGATGAGACAAAATGACACGGAGAGCCTGCAGTTTTTTGTCAAGCTCACTTTATTAACAGAAAAGGCAAGGAATATATAGCATTTGAAGGGGCGTGGTAGGGAGTAGCTTTTTCTGGTTGGTTGCCCATTATGATAATGAGGTAGCTTACAAAGTCCAATTACACACCGAGTTGTGCACATGCTCAGTAGTCTTTGACGTAAGCAACGGACCTGGTTGAGGACTTAGCGGGAAGCTGTGGCGGGAAACTGACCAAGAAGAAGTAAACAACAAGATGGAGTCCTTTTGTTCTTGTGCTCTAGCAGAGAGGAGGGGGGGAAAGGAAAGAGGAAGGGTGAGTACAGGTTTTGTGGTTTGTATAGAAGGTGGAGGAGCTCTCACAACATGGTATCATAAATGACAACAGCCCCTGACAGAATGTGTGTGTGTGTATGCAGGTATATGATTATATATGTGAGTGTATGTACGTGTATGTTAATGTATGTGTGTTTATGTAGGTGTATGTTTGTGTGTTTGTATGTTGGTGTTTGATTAAATATGTGTGTGTATGTAGGTGTATGTTTATGTATGTGTGATTACGCACGTGTATGATTTTGTGTGTGTTTTTTTAGGGGTATGATTATGTATGTTGGTGTATGTTTATGTATGTGTGTGTATGTAGGTGTATGTTTTTGTATGTTTGTCTATGCAGGCGTAGGTTTATGTATGTGCGAGTATGTAGGAGTATGTTTATGTATGTGTGTATGTAGTTGTATATTTATGTATGTGGGTTTATGTCGATGTATGTTTATGTATGCGTGAGTATGTAGGTGTATGTTTGTGTATGTGTGTGCATGCAGGTGTATCTTTGTGTATGTGACTGAATGAATGTGTATGTTTGTGTATGTGTGTATGTAGGTATATGTTTTTATGTGTGTGAATGTAGGTTTATGTTTGTGTATATGTGTTTATGTAGGTGTATATTTATGTATGTGTGTGTTTGTAGGTGTATGTTTATGTATGTGTGTGTATGTAAGTGTATGTTTATGTATGTGTGTGTATGTACAAGTATGTTCTTATTTGTGTGTATGCAGTTGTATGTGTGTTTGTATGTTTATGTATGTGTGCATGTAGGTGTATATTTATTTATGTGGGTGTATGTCGATGTATGTTTATGTATGTGTGAGTATGTAGGTGTATGTTTGTGTATGTGTGTGTATGCAGGTTTATCTTTGTGTATGTGACTGAATGAACGTGTATGTTTGTGTATGTGGGTGTATGTAGGTATATGTTTATGTATGTGCCTGAATGTAGGTATATGTTTATGTATGTGTGTGTATGTAATTGTATGTTTATTTAGGTGTTTTTGTTGGTGCATGTTTATGTATGTGTGTGTATGTAGGTGTATGTGTATGCATGTGTGTGTATGTAGGTGTAAGTTTATGTATGTGTGTGTACGTAGGTGTATGTTTATGTATGTGTGTGTTTGCAGGTGTGTTTACGTATGTGTATCTATGTATGTGTTTGTCTATGTGTGTGTATGTAGGTGTTTGTTTGTGTATGTGTGTGTATGTAGGTGTATGTGTATGTGCGTGTATGTAGGTTTATGTTTGTGTATGTGTGTTTATGTAGGTGTAAGTTTATACATGTGTGTGTACGTAGGTGTATGTTTTTGTATGTGTGTGTATGTAGGTGTATGTTTATGTATGTGTGTGTATGTACAGGTATGTTCATATTTGTGTGTATGCAGTTGTATGTGTGTGTGTATGTTTGTGTATGTGTGTGTATGTAGGAACATGTTTATGTATGTGGGTATGTAATTTTATGTTTATTTATGGGTCTTTATGTAAGTGTATGTTTATGTATGTCTGTGTATGTAGGTGTATGTTTATATATGAGTTTATGTATGTGTATGTTTATCTATGAGTTTGTATGTACGTGTATATTTATATTTGTGTGTATGCAGTTGAATGTGTGTGTGTGTATGCAGGTATATGATTATATATGTGAGTGTATGTACGTGTATATTTATGTATGTGTGTTTATGTAGGTGTATGTGTGTTTGTATGTAGGTGTTTGATTAAATATGTGTATGTATGTAGGTGTATGTTTATGTATGGGTGATTATGCACGTGTATGATTTTGTGTGTGTTTTTTTAGGTGTATGATTATGTATGTTGATGTATGTTTATGTATGTGTTTGTATGTAGGTGTATGTTTATGTATGTTTGTCTATGCATGCGTATGTTTATGTATGTGTGTGTAGGTAGGTGTATGTTTACGTATGTGTGTGTATGTGTGTATGCTTATGTATGTATGTAAATGTATGTTTATGTATTTGTGTGTATGTACGTGTATCTTTGTGAATGTATGTGCATGTTTAAGTATATGTGTGTTTTTAGATGTATGTTTATGCATGTGTGTTTATGTAGGTGTATGTATATTTATGTGTGTGTATGTAGGTGTATGTTAATGTATGTGTATGTATGTATATGAATGTTTATGTACGTGTGTGTATGTAGGTGTATGTTTTTGTATGTCTATGCCGGCGTATGTTTAGGTATGTGCGAGTATGTAGGTGCATGTTTATGTATGTGTGTATATAGGTGTATGTTTATGTATGTGTGTGTATGTGCGTATTTTTCTTATTTATGTACATGGATGTATATGTATGTGTGTGTATGAACGTCTGTTTTTTTATGTAGTTGTATGTTTATGTATGTGTGTGTATGTTGGTGTATGTTTGTGTATGTTTATGTTTGTGTGTGTATGTAGGTGTATGTTTGTGTATGCAGGTGTATTTTTATGTATGTGTTTGTATATAGATGTATGTTTATGTATGTGTGTGTATGTGTGCACATGTTTATTTATGTGTTTGTATGTGTGTATGTTTGTGTAGGTTTATGTTTGTGAGTGTATGTAGGTGTACGTTTGTGTATGTAGGTGTATTTTTATGTATGTGTTTGTAAATAGATATATGTTTATGTATGTGTGTGTATGTTTGTGTATGTGCACGCATGTTTGTTTATGTGTGTGTATGTGTGTGTATGTTTGTCTATGTTTGTATATATATGTGTATGAATATGTATGTTTGTTTATGTAGGTGTATGTTTATGTATGTGGGTTTATGTCGATGTATGTTTATGTTTATGTGAGTATGTAGGTGTATGTTTGTGTATGTGTGTCTATGCATGTGTATCTTTGTGTATGTGACTGAATGAACGTGTATGTTTGTGTATGTGTGTGTATGTAAGTATATGTCTATGTATGTGCGTGTATGTATGTATATGTTTATATATGTGTGTGTATGTAGTTTTATGTTTATTTAGGTGTCTTTCTGTTGGTGCATGTTTATGTATGTGTGTGTATGTAGGTGTATGTGTATGTATGTGTGTGTATGTAGGTGCATGTTTATGTATGTGTGTGTATGCAGGTGTATGCCTGTGTATGTGTGTGTATTTAGGTGTATGTTTATGCATGTGGGTATGTAGGTGTATGTTTGTGTATGTGCTTGTATGTAGGTGTCTGTTGGTTATGTGTGTGTATGTAGGCTGTTTGTGTATGTGTGAGTATGTAGCTGTATGTTTATGTATTTGTGTGTAGGTAGGTTTATGTTGGCGTATATGAGTGTATGTAGGTGTATGTTTATGTATGTGTGTGTTTGTAGGGGTGTTTATGTATGTGCATCTGTTTATGTTTTTGATTGTCTCTGTGTGTCTATGTAGGTGTATGTTATTGTAGGTGTATGTATGTAGGTTTATGTTTGTGTATGTGTGTTTATGTAGGTGTATGTTTATGTATGTGTGTGTACGTAGGTTTATGTTTATGTATGTGTGTGTATGTAGGGGTATGTTTATGTATGTGTGTATGTACAGGTATGATCATAATTGTGTGTATGCAGTTGTATGTGTGTGTGTATGTTTGTGTATGTGTGTGTAAGTAGGAAGATGTTTATGTATGTGTGTATGTAATTTTATGTTTATTTATGTTTCTGTAAGTTTATGTTTACGTATGTCTGTGTATGTATGTGTATGTTTATATATGTGTTTATGTATGTGTATGTTTATCTATGTGTTTGTATGTAGGTGTATATTTATATTTGTGTGTATGCATTTGAATGTGTGTGTGTGCATACAGGTATATGATTATATATGTGAGTGTATGTACGTGTATGTTTATGTATGTGTGTTTATGAAGGTGTATGTTTGTGTGTTTGTATGTAGGTATTTGATTAAATATGTGTGTGTATGTAGGTGTGTTTATGCCCATGTATGATTTTGTGTGTGTTTTTTTAATTGTATGATTATGTATGTTGGTGTATGTTTATGTATGTGTTTGTATGTAGGTGTATGTTTATGTATGTTTGTCTATGCAGGCGTATGTTTATGTATGTGTGTGTCGGTATGTGTATGTTTACGTATGTGTCTGTATGTGTGTATGCTTATGTACGTATGTAAATGTAGGTTTATGTATTTGTGTGTATGTACGTGTATCTTTGTGAAGATATGTGCATGTTTATGTATATGTGTGTTTTTAGAAGTATGTTTCTGCATGTGTGTGTATGTAGGTGTATCGATATTTATGTGTGTGTATGTATGTGTATGTTAATGTATGTGTATGTATGTATATGAATGTTTATGTACGTGTGTGTATGTAGGTGTATGTTTATGTATGTTTGTCTATGCAGGCGTATGTTTATATATGTGTGTGTAGGTAGGTGTATGGTTACGTATGTGTGTGTGTGTGTATGCTTATGTATGTATGTAAATGTATGTTTATGTATTTGTGTGTATGTACGTGTATCTTTGTGAATGTATGTGCATGTTTAAGTATATGTGTGTTTTTAGATGTATGTTTATGCATGTGTGTGTATGTAGGTGTATCTATATTTATGTGTGTGTATGTAGGTGTATGTTAATGTATGTGTATGTATGTATATGAATGTTTATGTACGTGTGTTTATGTAGGTGTATGTTTTAGTATGTTTGTCTATGCAGGCGTATGTTTATATATGTGCGTGTATGTAGGTGTATGTTTATGTATGTGCGTATGTAAGTGTATGTTTATATATGTGTGTGTATGTGCGTATTTTTCTTATGTATGTACATGGATGTATATGTATGTGTGTGTATGTACGTCTATGTTTTTTTATGTAGGTGTATGTTTATGTATGTGTGTGTATGTAGGTGTATGTTTGTGTATGTTTATGTTTCTGTGTGTATAGAGGTGTATGTTTGTGTATGCAGGTGTAATTTTTTGTATGTGTTTGTATATAGATGTATGTTTATGTATGTGTGTGTATGTGTGCGCATGTTTGTTTATGTGTGTCTTTGTGTGTGTATGTTTGTGTATGTTTGTATGTTTATGTGTATGACTATGTATGTGTGTTTATCTAGTTGTATGTTTATGTATGTGTACGTAGGTGTATGTTTACGTATGTGTGTGTATGTAGGTGTATGTTTATGTATGTGTATGTATGTACAGTTATGTTCATATTTGTGTGTATGCAGTTGTATGTGTGTGTGTATGTTTGTGTATGTGTGTGCATGTAGGAACATGTTTATGTATGTGTGTATGTAATTTTATTTTTATTTATGTGTCTGTATGTAAGTGTATGTTTATGTATGTCTGTGTATGTAGGTGTATGTTTATATATGTGTTTATGTATGTGTATTTTTATCTATGTGTTTGTATGTAGGTGTATGTTTATATTGTGTGTATGCATTTGAATGTGTGTGTTTGTATGCATGTATATGATTATATATGTGAGTGTATGTATGTGTATGTTTATGTATGTGTGTTTATGTAGGTGTATGTTTGTGTGTTTGTATGTAGGTGTTTGATTAAATATGTGTGTGTATGTTGGTGTATGTTTATGTATGTTTGTCTATGCAGGCGTATGTTTATGTATGTGTGTGTAGGTAGGTGTATGTTTACGTATGTGTGTGTATGTGTGTATGCTTATGTATGTATGTAAATGTATATTTATGTATTTGTGTATGTACGTGTATCTTTGTGAATGTATGTGCATGTTTAAATATATGTGTGTTTTTTGATGTATGTTTATGAATGTATGTGTATGTAGGTGTATGTGTATTTATGTGTGTGTATGTAGGTGTATGTTAATGTATGTGTATGTATGTATATGAATGTTTATGTACGTGTGTGTATGTAGGTGTATGTTTTTGTATGTTTGTCTATGCAGGCTTATGTTTGTGTATGTGCGTGAATGTAGGTGTATGTTTATGTATGTGTGTATGTAGGTGTATGTTTGTGTATGCAGGTATATTTTTATGTATGTGTCTGTATATAGTTGTATGTTTATGTATGTGTGTGTATGTGTGCCCATTTATCTTTATGTGCGTGTAGGTGTGTATATGTTTGTGTATGTTTGTATATTTATGTGTATGATTATGTGTTTGTTTATGTAGGTGTATATTTATGTATGTGAGTTTATGTCGATGTATGTTTATGTATGTGTGTGTACGTATGTGTATGTTTATGTATGTGTGTGTATGTAGGTGTATGTTTATGTATGCGTGTGTATGTACAGGTATGTTCATATTTGTGTGTATGCAGTTGTATGTGTGTGTGTGTGTTGTGTATGTGTGTGTATGTATGTGTATGTGTATGTATGTGTTCCCATTTCTGTTTATGTGTGTGTATGTGTGTGTATGTTTGTGTATGTTTGTATATTTATGTGTATGATTATATATGTGTGTTTATGTAGGTGTATGTTTATGTATGTGGGTGTATGTCGATGTATGTTTATGTATGTGTGAGTATGTAGGTGTATGTTGTTGTACGTGTGTATGCAGGTGTATCTTTGTGTATGTGACTGAATGAACGTGTATGTTTGTGTATGTGTGTGTATGTAGGTATATGTTTATGTATGTGCGTGTATGTAGGTATATGTTTATGTATGTGTGTGTATGTAATTGTATGTTTATTTAGGAGTGTTTATGTTGGTGTATGTTTATGTATGTGTGTGTATGTAGGTTTATGTGTATGTGTGTGGGTGTATGCAGGTGTATGTCTGTGTATGTGTGTGTATGTAGATGTATGTTTATGTATGTGTGTATGTAGGTGTATGTTTGTGTATGTGCTTGTATGTAGGTGTATGTTGGTTATGTGTGTGTTTTAGGCTATGTTTGTGTATGTGTGAGTATGTAGCTGTATGTTTATATATTTGTGTGTATGTAGGTGTATGTTTGCGTACGTGTGTGTATGTAGGTGAATGTTTATGTATGTGTGTGTTTGCATGTGTGTTTATGTATGTGTATCTATGTATGTGTTTGTTTGTGTATGTGTGTGTATGTAGGTGTATGTTTTTGTATGTGGGTATATGTAGGTTTATGTTTGTTTATGTGTGTTTATGTAGGTGTATGTTTATGTATGTGTGTGTACGTAGGTGTATGTTTATGTATGTGTGTGTATGTAGGTGTATGTTTATGTATGTGTGTGTATGTAAAGGTATGTTCATATTTGTGTGTATGCAGTTGTATGTGTGTGTGTATGTTTGTGTATGTGTGTGTATGTAGGAACATGTTTATGTATGTGTGTATGTAATTTTATGTTTATGGGTCTGTATGTAAGTGTATGTTTATGTATGTCTGTGTATGTAGGTGTATGTTTATATATGTGTTTATGTATGTGTATGTTTATGTATATGTTTGTATGTAGGTGTATATTGAAATTTGTGTGTATGCAGTTGAATGTGTATGTGTGTATGCAGGTATATGATTATATATGTGAGTGTGTGTACGTGTATGTTTATGTATGTGTGTTTATGTAGGTGTATGTTTGTGTGTTTGTATGTAGGTGTTTGATTAAATATGTGTGTGTATGTAGGTGTATGTTTATGTATGTGTGATTATACACGTGTGTGATTTTGTGTGTGTTTTTTTAGGTGTATGATTATGTACGTTGGTGTATGTCTATGTATGTGTTTGCATGTAGGTGTATGTTTATGTATGTTTGTCTATGCAGGCGTATGTTCATGTATGTGTGTGTAGGTAGGTGTATGTTTACATATGTGTGTGTATGTGTGTATGCTTATGTATGAATGTAAATATATGTTTATGTATTTGTGTATATAGTGTATCTTTGTGAATGTATGTGCATGTTTAAGTATATGTGTGTTTTTAGATGTATGTTATGCATGTGTGTGTATGTAGGTGTATGTATATTTATGTGTGTGTATGTAGGTGTATGTTAATGTATGTGTATGTATGTATATGAATGTTTATGTGCGTGTGTATATGTAGGTGTATGTTTTTGTATGTTTGTCTATGCAGGCGTATGTTTATGTATGTGCGAGTATGTAGGTGTATGTTTATGTATGTGTGTACGTAGGTGTATATTTATGTATGTGGGTGTATGTCGATGTATGTTTATGTATGTGTGAGAATATAGGTGTATGTATA
>JAVSCE010022429.1:0-103764 GCA_032199065.1 Smutsia gigantea
GGATCCATTGTAGAGACTTACTAATAAATGACATAATACACAGAAAACAGTACAGGACCTGAGCCACAATAGGAACAAATGAATGTTAAGCATATTAATAACAGTTTTCTATTCAATACTTCTCATTGTATAATGTACAAATGGTTGAATTCATATCTACAATCTCACCAATAAACTCACCACAAAACCACTATGTCCACAAAGGTGGCAGCTGATGCAGCTCCATAAACTCAACCAAATGTGGCTCCAGCTGCAGGTGCTGTGCTGTGGTAACTTTGGTAGAGGAAATTAACCTAGTATCTCGTGTGTTCTATGAAGTCATCTCCATAACTCTATCCTCTGCAGATTTATAGGACCTGGTTTCCCAAAGGCAAAAATCTTCCAAAGGGAAAAAAATATTCAGAAAAAAAGTAAACTGAAATGTAAGCTTAAAAATACAACCTCGGTAACCTAAGAAAGAGTTGGAACAGCATATTACATTCACCACAGTCTGTGTCTTGGTCACAACTTCATACATGTTCTTAGTTGTTCCTCATATCCATTCTAGAATCCCTACACTCCTAACAAACAGTTCTCCTTTTCTCAGTGGCTTTATCAGTGGTGTGACCCTGAATCTCATGCTAGGCCACTTCCAGGTCAGGATTATTACACCTGTCTTTCACCATCAAAGTTGGACAACTGAGTATCAAGAATGTCCAAGTAGGTCAAAATGGTATCAAACATACCCTTCCATGCCTCCAATGTATAACAGCAGCCCTAACTCTCACCAATTACTGATATCAGCTAACCCTCCCAAGATGATGCTTCACCTTACTGCCTGCTGGTTCCTTGGCATGAATGGTCCAAAATGTCCAATGGTTACCTGTAGCATGTGGTGAAAATGAGCTGTTAAGATGCTAGACTTAGTATGCCGTGCATTTCCACTGGCCTTTCAGTCTTCGTTTTTGCCAGGGAGCTTTCCGCAGAGATGCTTCCCCAACCTGCTTGAGCCCCAGATTATACACACTGGAGTAGTCCTGAGCCCAGACCTAACAAAGTCCTGAGCCCAGACCAAGCCCAGAGGGATGCATAGCTTGAAGCAGTATCTCCAAACTAGGCTCATCTTAGATCATCTGACCACAGTTGATCCAAGGTTTCATTAGGTGTTTAAAGCCACATAATTTTGACTTGATTTGTTACACAGAAAAAAGCTAACTAATACAGGAACTGGTGCCATGTAACCTAAACTTGTGGCAATGTTTTTTGAAACTATGTGGAAAGAGCTTAGCAAACAAATATGAGGCTAGAAAATGGTGGTGAAATTGTTTTCAGTGTTTGGAAAATGGATAACCAAACATTTGGGAAAACTGTCATATGCAGATTTTTGAAGATAAAAATTTACTTATTGTACTTTTAGACAAGATAAATATAATTTATAGGTAGAAGAATGAGTATGAGCAAATGTGGACCAGACCTGAACACCAGTCTTTGTGAGGATCCCAGCCCAACTAGATCCAAGGTCTGAAGGCTGTTATCAACTAAATCCAGGCAAGTGAGCCCTTTACAAGCCAGATATTTATCACAATAAAATATGATGTTTTCACATAACACTGAATTTGGGGTAGTTTGTTATTCAGCAAAAGCTAAACCCTACTGCAGGAAAAATGAGACAGTTGAACCTATTCTCAATGCCCCTTGTTATTCCTTAAATAATGTTTCATGCAAAAAAAATCATTATAGTCTAGAGGTACAAGAGAAACATGGGAATCATTTTTTAAAAATAACTTTTAAAAAAATGGAAAAAGGCAGGAAATTAGGAAAAAATGGCTTAAATATAAGGAACAGGATAGTTTGAGGTAAACGGTTTGAGGAATGTGAACGTTATTTGATGAGGGAAGAAGCATGGACTATGGGGAAAAGAGGATTTGGGGAAAGAAAAAGCTGTGGAAAGGGTACTGAGGGAGAGGAAAGTGTGGCAGAAAGGTGAGGAGAACAATGATTGATATTAGTGAATATTCTATGAATTTGGGGTTGAATTGATTCATTTAATCATATTCTAAAGTACTATAGGAAATTTATATCAAAACAAGGATTGGCGTAAGTAAATTTTCAGGGCACTTAGATTTTTGTAAAATACTATGCCAACTCCTAAGAAATGCAAAACTTTCTCCCTTTAAGTATAAAATCTAAGTTCACAAAGGCACATCCCAAATATTAAATTAATGCAAACAGCACACACAATAGTCAGTTGCATGCAAAATAAATACATATTTCCCCCAATGTTTTCTTATTCCCAAATATTTTTTTTTCCAATGCAGTAAACTACAATCATACAATTTCTACTATGCCTGGAAAAAGAAGTTGACTTTATTTTCCTGTCCTTTATCAGAGGCCCCCTCCCCCCTCTGTTTTTCACCTCTCTCCCATATACCTGTTGTTGGATGTGTTTTAAAAGTATTTGGATTAAACACTGACATGTAGCCTTGATTGTTCTTTTCTTAAAGTTGTTTAAATGACTGACTGGATGTACTGTCAGTGTCTTGCTTTATCAGGACTCCGATGTTTTCCAGTGAAGTTTAAAAGTAAATAAATAACAAGGAAACTTTAAAAAATGCACTGTCCTATTGCTTTGGGGTTTGGAGTAATCATAGCAGAATGCTTTGCTGGCTGATTTCATGTTATGGACTGGGCTGTTTTCTCCAAGCACGGTCATAAAATTGCTTTGCCATTTTTTTCAATTACCAATAAAAACTGTCACAGAGCCATGCTCAAAAGTGAGTCATTAGCTGAAGTCAGCTCTTTTATTTATATTTAGCGGACCCACAGAACCTCTGGCATTTAATATTCCAACCAAGATGGAAGCATCCAAACAATTATCTACTACCTTAGTGCCACATAATGCTTTAAATATTTTTATTCACCTGCTCCCAATATAATCCATTTAGAAAATTCTAAAAAGAGAAATACTAATCATTTTCAATCACATATGTTATTCTAGGGAAAATACCTGTGATGCAACAAATTACCATAATATCTGAAGCATAGCATATAATGTAAGCATTTGTCAGTGTAATAAAACTGTGTTTATTAAGACACTTAAAAGACTTTTTGGTTGATTCAGTGGAGTGAGGTAGGGTATGTGTTGCGACATTAGATAATATAAAAGTTTTTTGAGGACAAATATGAGCACATACACCATCTGTTCTTAATCATTAGTGTTGGTAGCAAAAAAACTGTCATCCATGACTTGCAGCATTTTCAGCATCAAAAAATGATGCGATAAACAGGGAAGACAGTGCTAAATAAACAATGACTTCAGAAAGGAAGGAAAAAACTGATGTGTCATTTACAGGATGAAAAGGTACAAGTGATGATGGCACAGAGCTTAAAAGAAAGAACAGTGTCCTTGTCTATTCAGCATATATCTGAACTATACCTTGATGGCAAAGAGTGTCTTCTACTTCCCTACAATTTCAAAGAATCGTAGATGACTAGATGAGGGGAGAGACTTGACACCAATTCAACCTCCATATTTTTTTCTTTTTTTTTATTGAAGTATACTGGATATACAATATTATATTAGTTTCAAGTATACAACACAGTGGTTCAACAGCTACACATTATTAAATCCTCAATCTCCATATTGTGAATATGGAGGTAAAATAATAAGCACTGTTTAACCATCAGTCTTACTTATCTGTAATGTGATCTGTGATTATATGAAAGCAAGGAAATTCAAGAGGCCAAAAATATGTAGTGTAAACTGACATTTAAGAGCAAAAGCAGGCTTTCATTGTGAATGATTATGTCTCCATCTGTACTCTGCACAATGGAACTTTCATGCACCATCCACACAAACCAGTGAAAACACAGTGGTTTAGTGGAAAGAGTAGAGGCTTTGAAACAAAGCAGAACAGAGTGCAAATGACTGGCCATTGTCAAACTATGCAGCTTTTTCTACATCACTGAAATAAAGCTAACAAAACATATTTTAAAGGACTCTTGAGTGCAAGGAAAAACAATGTGGAAATTTCTTCCAAAAATTCACTTCATCCTAATCCTCCATATCTGTTGCTCTTCTAGTCCTGCCCACTCCTAAATTATATAAATACCCAACCAGGTACTTCGGCTAGCCATTCCAAGCTAATCATTAATTTCTCTCTTATCCTCATACCACATTCAATTCATTGAAAAATGTTCTTAGCTCTACCACCAAAATGCATCCTATTCCAAACATTTATCTCTGAACCGTAACTACCACAGAACAGAGGACTACAATTGTCCTCTAAACCCAGAGTAATTCATTCCTGTATAGTAGGTAAGGTGTTCTTTTTAAAATAAATATTAGATAATATCACTCCCTGATTTGTTCACTCTGATCACGTGTCCCTTCTTTCTGCAAACATGTCAATCTTGTTCCCACCTTTAGGCTTTATCCATGTTGTTCCCTCTTCCTTCAATGACATTCCTCCAGAATGTGGCTTGAATGGCTCTTTTTCAACATTAAATCTCAAATAAAATAACAACTTGCTCAGAGAGGACTCTCCTAGGACACAGTGTCTTTTGTGCCCTCCCAAAGATATTGTATGACCTCGTTCTATTATGCATAGGAATTTGTGACTGTCTGAAACAGTCATATGTCTTTCTTTATTGAATACAAACTCTTGGAAAGCAAAGTATTTATAACTCTTGCTTGTTGTATCTGGAGGTTAGCCTGTTGCTCTTTTGTGGATACTGGGAACAGACTAAATACTTCTGGGACAGAAAAAAAGGATTTTATTAATTATAACACAGGAAGCACCATGAGTTTTATTCTTGAGCCAATTCCTAATGTTCCCTCACCCATCAAGTCCAAAAACTAGGCAGAAAAGTACAGATGAATGCTTATGTGCAGCGGGTTTACATTACACATAAGGGATTATGAGCTTGGGAAGCCCAGAATTTTTATAGCGAGCTATTAGCATGCCTGCTCTTTGTATTTTGCAAATAAAACCCTGAGAAATGGCTGGACAAGGAACAGTTAGGAGCTCTTTCTCCGCATTCCCACCAAGAAGATGCAGGTACACTGAAGGCCCATGGCAGACTGCTTCTCCCAAAATGTATCTCTTAGCCCGACAGATTCTTGAATGAACTTGAATTTCAACATGAATATGTCATTCTATCAACCACTCTCATTAATCTGGCCAACAAATTGAGAACCTGGCACTAAATCTACTATATGTGTCCTATATATCTAAACAATGCTACTATCAATACAACTCCAAAATGAGCAAAAAGAAGACAGCTAACTGAGGCCAAACTGAAGTGCTGAGCTCACAATCCCCTCCCCTCCACTCCCACCAGTTCCAAGACGCAGCTGTGTATAAGTCAAAAATTGAACCCAAACTAAGTTTCAGTATTGTTCAATGTGTTCTGAATATTTGTGTCCTCCCACAATTCATATGTTGAAATCCGAATCCCCAAATATGCTATTAGGAAGTGGAGGTGCTTAGTCATGGGGGTAAAGCCCCCATGAATGAGATTAGTGTCTTATAAAACATGCCCTTTCACCATGTGAGAACAGAGTGAGATTTCTACAGTCTACAGCCTGGAAGAGGACCCTCACCCAACCACATCGACATCCTGATCTCAAAGTCTGAACCTCCGGAACTGTGACAAATACCTATCTGTTGTTTGTAAGCCCACCCAGTCCGTGGAATTTTGTTAGAGTGGCCCCAGTGGGCTAAGACAAATCCCCTATGCCTCTTTGGGACAGGCTATGACACGCATGAGGTTATGTCTACCTGGTTTGCCTGAGATTGCTTTTAGGGAAAATAAATAATAAATTAAAAAAAAAAATCTAAGATTGAATTTTAAAAAGATTCCTTAAATATTTAACCAAAATTTGATCTGAGCAAAACCAATTGGGTTCTAAAAATATTTAATACTTCAAGGACATTTTTCTAAGATAAATTATATCATAGTTTTAGCTAATAATATCCAGATATTTACCAAGAAGCTATAAGTTAAGCTTAGAAATCCAATCACTATATTTGAATTTGTATTAAAGACTCTGAAAGTTACACTTTGGGGAAATCATTTAATCCATACTACCAAGAAAGCTAAAAGTAATTTTACTTCTCTACAGTTAGAGCACATTATCCTGAATGTATCATGACAATTCTGTTATCATGCATGGTAGAGAAGCAGGGAGAAACAGAGAGAAAACAAGAACATAAAAGCTTTCTGAAAAAATAAATCTCATGGAATCCCACATCCACTAAATTTACTTTAAGCCTTTCTTCAAAGGGTTTACATTTATTGTCCTCGCCAGCGAGGGCTTCTTAAGACGTGGGAGACCTCGGGGGAGCCGCGACCACCTATGAAATGGGATGAGAGGAAAAACGACACGAAGAGCCTGCAAGGTTGTGTCAAGCTCTCATTTATTAGCAGAAAAGGCGGGGAATATATAGCATTTGAAAGGGCGTGGTAGGGAGTAGCTTCTTTTGGTTGGTTGCCCATTATGATAATGAGGTAGCTTACAAAGTCCAATCACACACCGAGTTGTGCACATGCTCAGTAGTCTTTGACGTAAGCAACGGACCTAGTTGAGGACTTAGCGGGAAGCTGTGGCGGGAAACTGGCCAAGAAGAAGTAAACAACAAGATGGAGTCTTTAAAACAAAATGGCGGGTGCTTTTCCACTGGCAAAGGTCAGGTACTTTTCCACTGCCTAACTTCCTTGTTCTAGTGGTTAGTATAGAAGATGGCTGAGCTCTCACAAGATGGTGTCACAGATGACAACGGCTCCTGACAGTTCCCCCTTCTTTATTATATATGGCAGGTGCTGTTGCCATAATAGAGGACTGTGCCTGTCTTAGGTTGACTCACAACAAGAGAATCCTTACCCGTCATGGGAGCACAGGTAGCATGACCTGCTTCCTGTCTTAGGTTGGTATCCTCTTTTGCGTGTCTTACCCGTTTTTGACTATCCAGCCTCTGTATATGGGGGATGTAAGCTAGACCAATGCCTGTCTTAGGCCACTAGACATTGCCTTTGTGGCTGCAAAAGGCATGTTCAGGTGTTACCCGTCATTGGCCACTTGGTCAGCGTGTTAAAAGACAGGAGTGTCGTTTGGGCAGACACCATTGTAGTCATCCAGTCCTTGCTCAGTGAGTTCTAAGCGATGGTAGTGGACTTGGATGGGTCTAGTTCGTAGATCATCTATTTGATCTTTCACGAGCTGCGTGAGCCGCCGCAGGGCCCAAGGGCCAAATGAAATAAGCAGAAGAAGTCCAAGTAAGGGGCCAAGAATAGAGGGGAGTAAGGTGGTTAGAAAGGGAGAGGTGGAGAACCAGTTCTGATACCAACTTTCATTTTGCTCTCTCTCTTTTTTGCGTTTCTCTAAGCTATCTTTGACTCTTTTCATGCTGTCTTCTACTATGCCTGTTTTATCTGCATAGAAGCAGCATTTCTCTGTAAGGTAAAAGAAGGGAAATCTCAGGGGTTGCTTTCCCTGGATGAAATGTTATTAACACATTTTATTAATCTTTCTGGGAGCCATCTGGCTGACTGGTGTTCTTGATCATAGACACATGCGTGTCCTTTTCCCCATATGAGTACTGGATGGGGTCCGTGCCACTGATTAGTCAGGGGGTCCTTCCAAAGGACTTGAGCATAAGTATCCTTAGTGGCCGGATGCCATAGTCTGTCTGCTGCAGACTTGCCCTGTTCGTCTACTGTTAGGAAGTTGAGGACGAACAGTGCATGATTGAGAAGATTTTTAGGATTTTTATAGTAGTTAGAGAGCTCTGTGGATGATCCTTTTTGTTTAGAAATTTGATTTTTAACTTTTTGATGAGCTCTCTCTATAATCCCCTGTCCCTGAGGATTATATGGGATGCCAGTAAGATGTTTTATTTGGAGGCAATGGCAAAACTCTCTGAAGTTTTTAGCAGTATACCCAGGACCATTGTCTGTTTTTATACATTTAGGAACTCCTAGCACAGTGAGGCACTGGAGGACGTGAGAGATGACATGTTTGGCAGCCTCACCACTCTGTAGAGAGGCAAAAATAAAACCACTGAATGTGTCAATGGTAACATGAACATACTTTAGACCACCGAAGGAGAGGATGTGAGTGATATCCATCTGCCATAACTCTCCGGGGATAAGCCCTCTGGGATTGACTCCCAAATGAGGCTCAGGGAGAAACATGACACAATTATGACAGTTTTTTACAATAGCCCTAGCTTGTTCTCTAGTAATTTTAAACTGAAGACGAAGGGTTTGTGCATTTAGGTGGTGTAATTTATGAGCCTCCTGTGCGTGGGTGAGGCGGGTAGAGGAAGATACAATAAGTTTAATTTCTCCTGTATAGTCATTGTCTATTAGAGTAGGGTGGACTACAAGGCCTTTGAGGGTGGATGAAGCTCGTCCAATAATAAGGAAAAACATGCCCTGGGGAGGGGGCCCATGGACTCCCGTGGGGATGATTGTTGGTCCCTCTTCAGGGGTTAATATTGTGTGGGAGGAGGGACTGAGGTCCAGGCCTGCGCTCCCTGGGGTGGCGCGCTGTAAGGGTTGTGCCCTAATGCCCTCGGGGCAGGTTGGTGTTGGGAAGGGGCTGAGGGCTGGCCCCCTGGCTCGTTTCCCGACGGCTGCTGGTGAGGCATTAAAACCTGGGGAAGCGGTGGAGCTTGATTGATAGGTTGCCCATTAATGTCTGTTTTGGATTTGCATTGGTTAGCCCAATGTTTGCCACGGCGACACCTAGGGCAAACAGCAGCTGGTAAAACAGGGCTGGGAGCTGCTTCTTGAGTGGCCTGGGTTTGTCCTTGTGTGGCTGTAGGGCAGTTTCTAGCCCAATGTCCAGGTTGCTTACATTTAAAGCAGACATTGGGTTTGTTAGAGGATAAGGCTGCTCCAATTGCAATGCCAATGGCATGTGAAGCTGAGTCAATCCCTGAACAGAGTTTGATAAAGTCTGTAAGGGATTTTCCGCGACGGTTACCGCGGAGTGCCGCCTGACAAGCAGGATTAGCGTTTTCATATGCCAGTTGGAGAACGAATGAGCTTTCGGTTTCCTGAGGGCCGAAAATGCGTTCGGCGGCTTCAGTTAGGCGGCCTACAAAATCTGTATAGGATTCTTGTGTTCCCTGTCTGATCTTGGAGAGGGAAGAAGTGGAACTTTTAGTAGGGAGGTTTTTCCAGGCTGCTAAGGCTGCTGCCTGAACCTGGGTTAAAATGGCTTGACTGAATTGTTTCTGTCTTTCGGGGTCGGCATAAGGCTCAGTTCCTAAAAGCTTATTGAGGTTCCAGCGCTCAGCTCTTTTTTGAGCAGAGGGCATACTACTGATAAACGAACGGCAGCGATCATCATAATCAGTTTTCCAATGGAGATAATCCCCTCTAGAAAGAACAGCCTTTACTAAGTGGAACCAGGTGGACGGAGTGGGGTGAAGGGATTCACAGATGGAATCTAAAAGTGACAGAGTGAAAGGAGCGGAAGGACCGTATTGGGAGACTGCGTGTTGTAATTCTTTAAGGTGTTTGAAACGCAGCGAGCGGGGACGCCGTAAGACAAGGGGAGGGGGGCGGCCCTCATCGTCAGAAGAGGAATTTTTTGTGTCTTCCTCAGCCTCACATTCGGAGGAGGAGGAGCGCATGCGGAGAGAATGGTTACTTTCATTATCGAACGGCGCGGCGGCAGCCGTGGTAGATGAGCCGTCGGCAGCGGCAGGGTTATCTGAGGAACGGGTGCAAACGGGAAAGACAAAGGGAGTTTTATGCTTAGGGGCTGAGAGTTTTTTATGGGATTTAGGAGGGTAAGAAGGAACCGGATTGAAGTGTTGGGGAAGGTTAAGAGAGCTGACAGGCTGGGTAAGCGAGAGTTGAAGGCCTTGGAGTTCTTTAACGAGAGCGTTGCGCTCGGTCTGTAGTTGAATCATGTTTTTAAGGTCTTTTATGTCAGAAGTAAGTGCAGCCTGCGAATGAGAGATTAGGGAGCGAAGCTGTGGGTCTATGACAGGGGCGCAAAGAGGTGGAGGTTTGTGAAAATGGGGGGGAAAGGAGTGGCCGCAGCCGCCGTATGGAGGAGGGCGATTACTTTGAGGACTAGGAAGAGGATGAGGGGGGGGTCCTCTGAGGGAAAGGGCTCAGGATCAGAGGGGAGAACAGGGTAGATAGAGGCAGGCGGAGGCCGTTCAGAAAGTACGGGCGAAGGGGGAGAAGAGAGCGGAGGCGGTGAGGGAGGAGAGGGTGGAGATGGGAGATCTTCAGGAGGAATTTCCACAACAGTGTGTCTAGAGGGTGCCCGAGACGGAGTGGGGGAGGTAGCAAGAAATTCAGCGGCGGAGACAACCGCCTGAGCTGCAGAGGGATGAAAACGTTTGGCATGAGAGAAAATGTCATTGATTAAGTTCCAGTAGGAAAAGGTCTGAATGGGGACTTTCTCAGGCCCAACAGCTTCATAATGTGCCTGAAGGCAAAGTCTAACACGGTCCCAACGTTTGGGGTCTACGATTCCTTCTTGGGGGAACCAAGGGCAGACTTTCTGGATATACTGAAAAAACTTCAAGAGATCCTGTTTTTTAACATAAGCCCCTCTCTCTCGGAGGCACTGCTGAATATCTTTCAAGAACTGTGCCTCCTTAGACAGTTCTTGTCCCATTTTGAGTTAAGAGAATCGTCCAGAGGGACTTACCCGTTAGCCGTCCGCTTCGTCGTCACCGATCGGGCGGCTCTCAAGCTGATAGCCTGATGAATCCTGCGCAGCTGCGACTACTTTCTCTTCTAGGCTGGGGGGCTACGACCCTCGAGCCCCACGTTGGGCGCCACTTGTCCTCGCCCGCGAGGACCTATTAAGACGTGGGAGACCTCGGGGGAGCCGCGACCACCTATGAAATGGGATGAGAGGAAAAACGACACGAAGAGCCTGCAAGGTTGTGTCAAGCTCTCATTTATTAGCAGAAAAGGCGGGGAATATATAGCATTTGAAGGGGCGTGGTAGGGAGTAGCTTCTTTTGGTTGGTTGCCCATTATGATAATGAGGTAGCTTACAAAGTCCAATCACACACCGAGTTGTGCACATGCTCAGTAGTCTTTGACGTAAGCAACGGACCTAGTTGAGGACTTAGTGGGAAGCTGTGGCGGGAAACTGGCCAAGAAGAAGTAAACAACAAGATGGAGTCTTTAAAACAAAATGGCGGGTGCTTTTCCACTGGCAAAGGTCAGGTACTTTTCCACTGCCTAACTTCCTTGTTCTTGTGGTTAGTATAGAAGATGGCTGAGCTCTCACAAGATGGTGTCACAGATGACAACGGCTCCTGACACAAAAGCATAGAACAGATGATTTTGCAGAGCAAAAAATAATTCTCCTCCACAGAAAGTTTTCTCGTTGCGTTGAAAGACGCAAGTGTCCGAGACCACTCGACTTCTTGGTTCTTTCCACCCTGCGTACAATCTCTAGAGAAGAGTGTTCAGAGGCGGCCTACAGAACTATGCTCGGTGGCCAAGTAAGTACTGCATGGCTGATGTCAAATAGGAACCTGACCGAAAAATCTGGCGGTAACAGCACACGGTACCACCCACAAGCCACCAGAGGAGACCCTGTAGGACAGAAGCAGCTGTGTGTTTGCACATAAAAGAAGCCGAGGCTGATAAGAAAGAAACAAACCCTACCATTTGCAACAACATGGGTGGAGCTAGAGGGTGTTATGCTCAGTGAAATAAGCCAGGTGGAGAAAGACAAGTACCAAATGATTTCCCTCATTTGTGGAGTATGACTAGGAAGCAAAACTGAAGGAACAAAACAGCAGCAGACCCACAGACTCCAAGAAGGGACTAGCAATTAATACCAAAGGGGAGGGAGGGAGAAGGGGAATGAAGGGTATTATGATTGGCACACAGGGTGGGGGGGCACGGGGAAGGCAGTATAGCACAGAGAAGACAAGTAGGGACTCTGTGGCATCTCACTACACTGATGGACAGTGACTGCAGTGGAGTATGGGGGGGACTTGATAGTATGGGTGGATGTAGTAACCAGATTGTTTTTCATGTGAAAGCTTCATAAGAGTGTGTATCAATGATACCTTAATAAAAAAAATAAGTTCAGCAAAAATTTAAAAATTAAAAAAAAAGGAAGTCACAGCTGGCTGAGAGGAGGAGGAAGGGAGTACACGTATGCATGGCATTAGATCAGAGAGAGCCTGACTTTCCCTTTTCAATGTGCAAAGATTGGGTGTGTGAGACAAGCTGCTGTGATATATGGGGAATCCCGTCATTCTGAGCAAGATGCAACCAAGAGCCCATTCTGAATGAGTGGCAGGAAGAGAAGGAGGGAAAGGAATAGGAGAAGCAGGGCCAGGTTCCCCACACGCTGTCTTGTGGCTAGCAGACCCCAGAGCACCATAATTGTCATATTCAAGAAGGGTCACGAGACAGGGCAGTGATGTGTGAGCAGGGCCCAGAGCCCAGGACTCTGGCAATAACTGAAGTGCAAAAGATGCAGAGCGAGTGCCCTATGGCACAGGATGCAGGGGCCCCAGACACCCTGATGGCAGGACAAGCCAGAAGTCAAATGTGGGTGGGGTCTAGAACGAGGACCTCACCACCCTATGCCTACCAGGGGCCCACAGAAGGTGGCATGCAGGTGGCAGGTGCCACTTTCACAAGGCATTTCCACAACTTGGATGGTTCTTTCATACACAGAAGGGTGGGATGATGTGATAATAATTAACACAACAAAAGGGTAAATGATTGAAGCCGGTATCTGAGAAGGGGCAGAATCCAAGTGATGCTGGGTTCTTGTTCACAGAGTTGAAGAATGAACTTCGCAAACATTCAAAGTAGGAGAGCAAGGGCGAGGACAGAGCTGGCTCACGCCAGGAGGGAACAAGAGTCTGGGATGGTGATTGTCTAGGGGTTTTATAGGCAGTTGAGAGACAAAGGGCTAGGGATGTACACCTGCTAAATGGTCCCAAAATGTTTATCTTTGAAGAGACATTGTTTCTTATCAGTCTTTCTGGTTATTTACAAGAATTTTACTGCTCTGATTTCCTCCCAGGATAGCAGCTTCCTGGTCTGGGAGCATATCACTTTAGACTGCTTTGCTCCCAAGGTGGGCTGAGTTATTGTCTGTTTGTTAAAGAATATGTTAAGAAACTTACTTTTTAACTAATTGGGTTTTAAAATGCAATCTTATTTTCAAGATGGAATCCTTCCTGTTTTTACTATGTTGTTTTGGGCTTTGCTTGCTACATTGCCAGGTTGCAAATCATTTGTTCAGGGCTGGAGGAAGGAAAGCAGCAGCTGGGTAAAGTCAGAAAAATAAGCTGGGCCCCCCAGCAGGCCAAAGCAAGTCCCATAATGGATTATCTTGCTTTGTTTTTTCCGGAGGCCCTCACCCTACTCTGTCTAAGCCCATGGTCCCGTCTCACAAGGAGTTTGCTTTTTTCTGTTTGTCTGCCAGGGAATGAAAGATGAGCAAGTTCAGAAGTCATTTCTTATTTGCTATTGGCAAGAACTGTACATTTCCTTTTAATATATCTTTACAATTATGAAAACAATGAATGTTTATTGTAGGAAATTTGGAAATACACTAAATTTAGTAATAAAAACCTACCGCCCAGATGCAACCATGGGCATTCCCTTCCAGTCGGTGTCTCTGTGCACACCCACGCATGCTCCTGACCTCCTGCCTCTCTGGAAACATCACGAGAGAGTTCAGTCTTCAGTTTGGTATTTATGTCATTCACATACTTTCCTTCATAATTTTCAGTTTTCACTTCTTTGCAATAGGAAACATGAAGACAATATCGTGATGTGTTTTTATTATAATTTCTTCCAGTATTGGAAGGGTAACAGACCAGTATTGATGCTGAACTGAAGTACTCCATCTGAGACACATCCAGAGGCAGTTTTTCATTGCTGTCTCTGACATACTTTACTTACTGTGTCTTCCCCAAATTCTCTGACAAATTGACTGGGAAACTCCCACTATAAAAACAATCGTCCTCGTTTCTGAGCCTTTCCGACGCTAGCCAATTGTGTCCTAATGTATTGCTGCAATTAAGCGTTTTGACAGAAAGGAGACTTATGTTCCCAGCCAATGTGCCCTGCTGGGCTTCGTACCCTGAGCTGAATAGAGAGGCCAGACAGAAGCAGGAAAATCTGCGGCACATGTGAGCTGTAATCTCTTCCAGATCAAGACCTAACGCCTCATTTTGACCTTGCCTGTATTTGCTCTGTGACATCAACTGTGCGGATGCAGAAAACAGCACACTAACAGGGTTTTAAAAGGCAGCCGTGTTGGAAATTCTCCTGTGTTTCCAGTCTTCATGGACAGTCGGGCCATCCATCCATCTGGTCAACCAAGCTGCACAGCTTGGAGCAGTCTTCATCTCCCTCTCCCATCCGTACTCAGTCCATCACACGTGCTCTCAGTCCCACCTCGGAAAAGTGTCTGGGCAAAATCTGTCTCTCCATCTCCAGGATCACTGTCCATACTCTGGGCTCTTGGACTGTTTTCCTGATTTTGGTTAGATTCTTTTGCCTAACTTGAGTCTAGCCCTCTTTAACTCAGTTTTTAATCTGCTGCCTTCGTTATTTTTCTAAATCATCTATCTGATGATCCTTTCCTGAAATAGCCCACTGACCCTAATCACCTGTAACAATATTTCCCAAAATGAGGTCAGGAGAACACTACCACTGCAGAATTTCTAGTGGGTGTTACTGGAAGGAAGGCTTGTATGCAGCCAGCTGACTTGGGAATGCCAAGTTAAAAGACGTGTTTATTCTTCACTGTAAAACTTCCCAGAGCTTTTAAAGTGCTACTGTGCTTCATGAAAACCAAATCCTCATTCCTTATATGACATAAAGATCTCTTCAAGATCTGGCCCCAAACCTCCCTTTCTAGCCGTGAGGCCATAAATTAGGAAACAAACAACAAGCAGCTGGTTCCCATCCTTTGTCTGGCCCATTTTCAAACATGGTAATGGGGATCCTTTCTCATAAGTTCTTGTCTTTAGGGTGGAGGAACAAGTAGTATGTGACTGCCTCCTGGTGAAATGAAAATGGTGTGAGCCTTCCACGTGCAAGCAACATGATTCTTACATTTGGGAAGGCTTAGAAAATGGAAAACTCAAGCTTGCCAGACTGTTCTCTGAAGCAAGAGGGCTGCCGTAGGGCAGGTGGCTAATGGTGGCAGCAGTCAGTGTGGACACCGGCTCCCCTGACTCAAACAAGCCACCAGGAACCAACGAGGGTTTTCCTGTTGTAGCAAGTGCAGAAACCCTGCCACCGGTGTTATCTGTCTGAACCTGGTTCAGCTGTTCCTGCAGGCCATCTGCTTCCAGTCTGTCAAGGAAGTGGTCCCTCCTGGATTGGACACCCTCTTTCCACCACACCAGACCACCCCAACTTCTACTGACATCTCAGCAGAGCTGATTCCAAATGATATAAAAATCTGTCTTTGATGCCCTGCTTGTGAAAGCCTGAGTGAGAGGCAGTTCACTTCTCCCTTCGTGGAGGAGAACCAGGCTGGGGAGAACAGGGCGTGGAACAGCCCTGATTCTGTCAGTCTCCTCTTGGAATCTTCAGGGCTCTCTGTTGTCTAACCAAGGTGACTCTCAGCCTGGCAGCAGCGATCTCTCCATGAGGGCCCACCCCAAGACCTCTCCCTCTACCGGGTGGCATGGTGATTAAGGGGTAGTTTAATAACCATAATATTGCACATGTAATTGTAGATTAATGATACCAAAATAAATTATATTAAAAAAAAGATAGTATATTAAAAAAAAAAACGAGTGAACCCTGGAGCCTCTCTCTGACTCAAACCCTGCCTCCATCACTGCTACCAAGTGACCTTAATCTCTGTGGGATTTCCCTGGCTTCTATGTCTGTAAATGGGACAGAATGGTAGTAATAATGCCCAACTCCCAGGATTGTCTTGAGAATTGAGGTAATGCATACAAAGTGCTTAGCACAGGGCTCATTCGTCACATAATAAGTATTCAATAAATAAGGGCTGGCAAGCTCTGGCCTGGGAGCAAATCCAGCCCATGGCCTGTTTCTGTAACTCGGTCACACCCATATCGCCTATGACTGCTTTCACGGTGCAACAACAGGTTTGAGTAGTTGCAATGGAAACCATGTTGTCCACAAAGTTTAAAATATTTACTATCTGGTCATTTTCCAACCCCTGCAACAAATGTTAACTATTATTTTAGTCCACTCACCATTCCTTGGGTGAGCCCTGTGATTTCTTCTTTGGAATGAAAACATTCCCTTTACCTCCAGTGCCCTTTCTACCCACCTGGATGTGTAAATCGCCAAACACAATGCCTGACTCAGGTAATGCTCAGCAAATGTTTCCTCCCTCTCTTCCCAGATCTGAAATACTATGATTCTAAAGCTCTGTTAGGTTTCTATTACACCTGAAGGGGATATCTTCTTTGCATCAATTTCCGTAACACTTCATTCATGCAAACTTATGACGTGTTTCACATACAGCTTCGTGTGTCCCTGTTCCTTTTATTTTTTCAATAAGACCTCAATAAACACCTGTTGAATGAATAACAGTCACACTACATCATAATATAAGTCCCCATGCCCTTGGACACGCTGTCCTCTTCCCTTTAGGATCCAGCTCAAGCATCACCTTCCCCAGGAAGCCATCCCTGAACTCACAATTGGAAGAGCCCCATGTACCTCAGTTCAGCACCACAAAGACCCAATCTGATCAGGTGTCCACTTAAGTCTACAGCAGACATTGCAGAAATAGTGCAGAATGTCTTATTACTCTCCTCAGATACCCTTTCACACAGCAGTAAATTCACCTCATACGGGCCCTAAACCCATCTGGTGTCCCACCTGTGCCTCCCTTTCTGCTGCTTCTGCTCTTTATTTTCTTAATTGTGAAATAACATCATTGAGTAATTATATATACATATATATGTAGTTCAAATAAGATATGGTTAACTTATAATTTACATAATAAAGCCAACACGTATGCAGCCACTATGAAGCTTAGACAATGGACCATTACCAATGACTCTGACACCCTCTGTGTGCCTGTTGCTAGCACACCCCCTCTCTCCAGTTCCACCATGGATGGTCACTGTCCTGAGTTTCATGTTCCTTATTTTCTAACTTTTCTTCCAGTCCTACCCTATAGGTACATATCTCTTAACAAGACATAACATTATTGATTGTTCCTCTCATTCATCTTCACATAAAAGAAATCATCATACTGGCTGCATTCTTCTGAATCTTGCTTTTTCATTTGTTTTTACTTTGTTTTTAAATTTTACCAGTATTGCCACATGGAACTGTACTTTCTTCATTTTCATTGCTACATAGTATTCCATTGTAGGAGCATACTAAAATTTACTTATCCAATCTGCTATTGATGGATATATTGGATCTTTCAAATTTTACTCTTATAATTAATGATCCTAGACATGCTCCTGCACATTATATTCCTTGTAGTGTTATGCTGAGTTGCAGGAATGTTCAACTGTCCTAATTAATGGTTAACTTGTTTTCTGATACAATTATGCCAGTTTAGACTCCAACAGCATTGTATGAGAACTTTTCTGGTATCATAGCTTCACCAACACTTGGTGTTTATTTTATCTTTTGCCAATTAAATGCGTATAATATATTGATATCCTGTAGTGGTTTCAATTTTACATTGCCCTGCTTGCTACTGAGGGTGACCATTTTTCTTAAGTTTATTGGCCATTTATATTTTCTCTTCTGTGAAATGTTTTTCATGTCTTTTGCTCATTTTCCTGGGTCTGTCTCTTAATGATTGATTTTTTTCATTGACCTCCTATCATCTTTTTATTACTAATTTTTAGGAGGTTTTTTTGTGTACTCTGGATTCTAATCTTTTGTCTATTATTTGTGTTGTAAAGAATGTCTCTAGAACTCCCAGAGGGTCCCTATTTGGGGCTCCCCTTAGATTCACCCCCAGAACCTAACCTAGTGTCTCAGCTCAGAGTTTCGGAATCTCATGAGCTGAGAATGCTCTCGTCAATCCCAACCTCATTTTTTTTACTGGCCAGTATGGATCATAGAAGGCCTGTGACAATTCCATACATGACAATGATCACCAAAAACTGGAATTAAGGTTCCAGGCAGTGTTTGGGACATGTTGGCTTAACTAAGTCATCCTCTGAATCATACGCCAGGGTCCACTTGTCCCTTCTTCAGTGACAGTTCCCAGCATCCTAGGTGTGAACAGCTCCCAGCCGTCTCCTGCCCCTCAGTTCTGCTTCAGAGTTAGTCGGTCCATCATCAGAAAGCTGAAGGGGCTGATGCCTGCTCTCGAGCTGGTTTCAGCTCAGCAATAGCTTTTGGCTGACGATGAGCAGCCTCCCCCAGCAAGGACTCAGCTGAGCCCTCCTGCAGCTGGCCAGGCTCTGTCAAGGCCCAGCTGGTCTGAGAAACTGTCCTCCCGTTTTGCACAGAGAAAGCAAGCCAGTGTCGAGGTCTGCCGCGCAGCACCCCCAGCTCCCTCTAGGGTCTCTTCTAATGGGCTGCGAGGCAGGACATGTCAGCTTTCCTTGCTCCCTGAAGAGGCTTCATCACAATGCAGCAGAATAGCGCCCATCAACAGCCCTGCATATGCAGGTGACAGAGGACTTGGGACCCTCTACATCACAATGTTTCCCTCCGCCAAACAGAATAACACGGAAATAAAGTTTTAACATGTGTTCTTCGGAAGATAAATACGTAAAATGTGTAAACTAGTTTTACTTTACCCTTGATTTTCAGTAAGTCTTCCAGACCTGAGAAAGTTCCCCAAGTAAAAATCAAAACTTGATTCTGTTGGTGTATTGGAAAACATGCTTCTTCCCTGGCTGAGCTGTTTAACACTTCTGGAGCACCCTTAATGCTGTGAAGTTGAAGCTCCCCTTCTGGAGATGCACTCATTTCTCCACTAGGTCTTTAACTGTCTACTCTGATTCCCAGGAGGACGACTGCAGAGAGATAATGAGTAGCATGAAAACGTATTTCAGTTATTGATTTAAACTTCGTTTCCTGGGAAAGGCAGAAAGGAGCATCAGAGTTGTCTTCATTTATGAAGTCACCTGAATTGAGGTGCTCTTTGCCAATAAAATAACACAAATGAGGAGAAGGGGAGACGGTGCCTCAAACTAAGAAAACCCACCCTCCTGCAGAGTTGATGAAACCAGACCTTCTTCTTGGAAAGAAGTGATATTCTTCTAATAGTACTAAAAAACAAAGCACATCAGAGCAAGTAAACTCTGGGCTCGATGCACAAGAAAGTTTTCCCCCTCATTCCTGGCTTATCTGTACCGCAGGGCTTAAAACGATCCTGCCATGTTGGAAAAGCCATGGGAACATTGAACAGAAGAAAACGAAATGGGTACAAATCACCTGAAGCCTGAAAGAATGAGCCTGTAAAAGCTCTTCTGGAAGGTGAGGCCTTTCAGGGATTCCTAACTAGTGGGAAGAGAAGAGAGAGAGGAGAGAAAGAGAGGGACAGACAGGTGAAGTGGGGGGAAACCAGTTTGGAAGTGGGAACTAGCTGTGGGTTAGCCAACTACTGGGCCTCGCACAGCCACGGGAAAATGACCTGTCACTAAGCCCTGATGCCCTCCCTTAAACGTTCCTCCGATTTGCAGCTTCTTTCTGACACTCCAACCAGATCAAAACGCCTCCCAAACAGATTCCCTGCCTCCATCTCTCCCCTCCAACCAGTTATCCAAACACCTCCAAAATGCAGGTCAAATCAGAACAGCTCCCTGGTGCCTATGGCTGAGCCTCAGACTTGCTTTGCATGGCATGCACGGTCCTGTATGGCCAGACCCTACCTCCTGCAGTCCAGCATCTCCCATGTGTTCTGCAGAGAACCAATGCTAATGGGTAGTGGGCACACCCACCCAAAATGGTTTCTTGCTTAAATAAGGGGAGGAAAAGATGGATTAGACAGTCAACAGCAGGATTTTTCAGAACCTTTTAAAGGCTAATAAACATTATGAATTTCCAAGAGGGTCTAGGAAACACTGTGGTGCTCCAACCAAATCCCCGCCTCCGGGTGCATGTCCCACCCGCTGCTTCTGGGAATAGGGCCACCAGTCATGCGCAGCTCTGCCCTTCAGAGAATGGCCCTCAGCCTTGCCCACAGATATGTCTCCTCCCCAGGGGCTGACCAAAGCCAGCAACTGGCCTGTGGGGGACACAAAGGCCCTGCCTTCTTGCCTCATTGGAACCACTCTGAAGGGCCATGCCAGCCCCAGAGCTCTCTGTAGCCTAGGCTGAGGCCTTAGTACCACACGGGGCCAGCAGGAGGCAGAGAGAATGCTCCTCCTAGAACTCCAGCTCCAGGGAACTAACAACCAGGAGCTCCAGGTGCTATGTTTTGAAACCCGTTCAGGTTTGCACTGAGGCCATCCAGCCTGGTTAACCTCCTGCTTCCACCCAACCTCCCCCAGCTCCAGTGGTAACTGGGTAAATGTTCACCACCCACGTGAGCTTATTATAAATGGTGCTATATGCACCATGCTTAACACACAACTCACAATAAAATACACAACACCGTCTGCTGTAAGTGCCAAGTAGCCGCTGAGGCTCACAGAATGCTTTTGATGATTTTTGCTGATGCGCGTCTGTCATTGGCCTAAAGTCATAGGGATTATCAAGAACAGTTCCAACACGCATGTGGGCTCACCCTCTGTTTAGATTAATGAACAGGGCAACAGTAGATTAACAAAAATTCAGTATCAGAATTTCACTTACTGGTGACTAATGAGCGAATTCTTTGTTGAATCTGATCAGGGCTTTCAAATACCGGAAGAATATTTCTCCAATTTTTGTGCTATGTGTGAATAGTTACAGACACACTTTAAGGTTTAATTCCCATTATTCACATTTTCCCCCATCACTGCTTTCAGCCCGACAGCCAACAAAACAATATCAAGTCCTGATTGGCAACATTTGTCAATTTTCATGGTGCAAATAGTCACCGTGGCTGATTTCAGGCTGCCAAAATATGGTCACACAGTGCAGAGCTGGGCAGAGACGTGCACGAGGCCGCTGTGATACGGTATATCCACCAAACAGTTGCCGTAGACATAAATGGCCTCAAGAGCAAATAATAGTAATCTGTAGTAAAATAATTAGCAAATGATGACTTTTACTCACAACCAAAAATGTAATGGGGAAACTGAGGCATTGAGCTTTACGGACTCTCTCAAGTCCGTATGACCGTCTCACACTGAATGGAATTTGGGACCCATATCCTCTGATTTTTAGACCAGACCTTTTGAGTCCCTTTTCACACTAAGGATTATTGATGACCCGAAAACCTTCTGTCACTGACAGTGACATTTCCCATCATGGTGAAAACAAGACTGCAATGTGCTTGTAGGTCTGGACCTGGCAAGATACGTTCAGAAAAGTACTTAAATTTCCACCATAATGGTGACTATTTATTCTCCACTGCTTTCTTTAAAAATAACCCAAACGAGGTAAAAGTACGAATGTACAGCATTTCTCTGAGTGTTGCGCCATTCTGATGGAAGCTGACAGATTAAAATTCTTAACAAATAGACCCCCTGTGGAATGTTAACATACACTTTCAGGCAATTTTTCAGAGCAATGGATCCAATTTATTCCTGTTGCCATAGCAACAAGAGGAATCACTCTATTATTTTCATCGTAGCATTTCCAATTATTTTCTCTCACAATTCAGGCCACAGAAAAAAATGATGTTGGCCACAAAATCAACCATAAACTCAGTATCTCCTCCCAGGGCTAAAGGTTGCTCCCAGGTAGCTAATAGCCTTTGGCCATTTGGAATCTCATAGTAAGGTCTCCAGATCTTTAAAGGAAACAAAGGTTCATCTAAAATCTTCACTTTACCCCTTGTGAGTTGAGGGGAGCCGAGGAAGAGACATTTTACCAATCACGTAAACTCAGAAAATATAAAACTTGCAGAGAGCTTTCTTTTTGGCAATGAAAGTGATAGCTTTAAACCTCAGGGATTATGAATGCTCAGTGACGAAGCAACATTGTGGTCTGTGCCTCCGGTTTTTCAGATGTGGTGTCCTGGGGCCGAGATAACATGGCAGCAATGTAGCCCTGAGATCAGAACATCAATAGGATACATGGGAAGGACAAAATAACAAAGCAGCACTGGCTTTACCAAGACACAGTAACATTTGGCCCCATAAGAAAGCACTTGCTGAGCAGCCAAGATAAATAAATTCCTCCGACAGAAATTAACACAAACGATTTTTTTATGCATGGAGCCAGCATGCACAGCCCTCACAGCTTTGGATATAAAAGAATGGCGGTGTTATTCCTACGCACTGGGTTTCAGGAACCAAGCCTCCTGCAGCCCCTGACCTTCCTTGCTCCTGCCTCAGTTCAGATTACCTCCAGGGGCCACCTGACCCCACACTCCTGTCGTCAGCCTCCTCCTCAAGTCACTGATCTGTTTTCCTTCCTAATAGTCTGCCTTTTCCAGAAGGTCACCTAAATGGAATTAGGTGGCCCTTTGGGTCTGTCTTCTTTTCTTCAGCTAAACACATTTGAGGTTCTTCCATGTGGTCGCACGAATCAGTAATTCTACCTGCATTTTATAATAGGAGGGTCAGAAGAAGAAAAACATTATAAAACAAAATACGAGAAGAACTATTTCAAGAAATAATGAGTAGAGAAACCTCATTAAGGTAGAACCCCCTTAAACCACGTGATCAAAGCTATCACCAATAACAGAACGAATCAACATCACATGCATATTCCCAGCTCTGACGAAAGTTAAGGTGTGTGAGTTATATTTAGAGACTGGGTGCTTCCTGATTAACTGCTTGGGCTTGAATTCTGGATCTGCCACAGACACACCGTGTAGGTTTGTACAAGCTCCTTGCCATTTGCATTATGGCCAAAAAGCTGGGTTGGTTCTAATAGGCCAAAACAATAGGAGGAACAAAAGTCCACTTGCATAATTCCTACGATGCTTTGCACGCCATTACTGAGAAAGAAGACATTCAAAGTCGCAGGCTCCCAGAGGAGCCAGAGCCCCAGCACAGCAGAGCCAGAAAGGAGCCCCGGGACTTGCCACTTCAGATTCCAAGTGGAAAGAGCTTGCGAGTCATCAGTCCTGAACTTACCACCAGAAAAAGGCTGAACAAACTGAAAACCAACAACTCTTCCCAGACCCTTCAGAGATGTGAGGCCACAGGATAAGCCACTGTATCAAAAATTGAAGAGAAAGGCGGGCACAGAGAGTCACAGCTTTCCGGGAGCAGAAGCTTGGGAACAGGAGTGGGAGCTGCTCCGGCCGGAACGCTGGATTCTAGCTGACAGACTGTTGGAGGCTTAGGGTGAAGTTGCAGGACAGTTAAAAAAACTCAGAGGGCCCAGTCTTCGGGAGGCACCCACACTTCTGGGAGATTTAACTCCAGGTTCTCATGGTGAAGATCTGAGAAAAATCCGCTTGTGCTTCAGGCAGGGGAGGGAAAAGCTAACCATTTTGAAATATATCCAAAGCAATCTGGTCTCCTTAACAAAAACCTGCCCTAAAGGAAATTATTTTACCAGAGCCTAACCTACCTGGGCTTCACCAGAGTCTGACCGACCTGAGGGAAGGGAGACACCCCACTCCAGCCCTGCCTCACCCAAGGCGTGGAGGGGCAGCGACTGGAAGCCTGCTCAAAGGTCACCGCCCAGGGGCGCAGGCTCAGCAGGGTGTCTGTAAAGTTATAGGGACTTGTAGCGGAAAGAAGAGCAGGCCTTGGACCCTATGTAAGGGTCTCTAGGGAAACCCGAAGACAGCAAGAGTGACAGAAACTAGGACACGAGGGGACATTTTAGCCTCTGGCACCCACAGCTACAGCACACAGCAAATACAGCCAACTCCCAGACACACACACAAGCTCCCACAAAGTCCAGGCTGCCTCAGATCCTTTTACCTGATAAATCTGATTATACACAAAAAATTACAAGGCATGCTAAGAGGCAAAAACCATAGTCTGAAGAGACAAAGCAACATCAGAACCAAACTCAGATATGGCAGAGGTTTTTGGAATTGTCAAACCAAGAATTTAAAATAACCAATGAATACATTAAGGGCTCTAATCTGTAGGGGCCTCGGTGAGGCACAATAGCACGGTGGCTGACGATGAATCTGGAAGCAGCTGCCTGGGTGTGGAGCCCAATGCCACCCACTAGTTATGTGAAACTGGGCAGTTCCCTAATCAGTTTCTGCCTCAATTCCTTTATGAGAAGGTAACTAATTGCCCAAGTTTTTTTTTTTTTTTGAGAAGAACATGGCCAAATGTCTTAGTCCAGTTCGTTGATAACAGAACGCCAGAGGCCGGGTGGCTTTTAAGCAACAGAGATTTATTTCTTACAGTTCTGGAGGCTGAACATTCAAGATCAAGGCCCCAGCAGATTCTGTGGCTGGTGAGAGCCTCTCCTGGTTCAGGAATGGCCATCTTCTTGCTGTGTCCTCACATGGTGAGAAAGCAGATCTGCCTCTCCTTTAAAGGGCACTGATCCCATTCATGGAGGCTCCACCCTCATGACCTAATCACCTCCCCAAAGCCCCACCTTCTAATGCCATCACAGTGGGGATTCAATTTCAACATATGATTCTGGGGGGACACACACTCAGTCCACAGCACCAAGTTGGTATAATGCCTCATAAGGGCGCCTATATAGATTACACTCACATATTTACATGTTTAAAGTAAGGGCTCTGTGAGCATTAGTTCCTGCTGCTATTACTACCACGAATGCACAGGAAAACTGGGGGCCAGAAGGAGAATGCGCCAAGGTCCGGTGCCTGGCTGTTGGCAGAAATGACACCTCAGATCATCACTCTAAATTTAATTTTCTTCTCGTGAATTATAACCTGACTCTGACTTTTCCTTCCAGCTGTCCCTTCCAGGGCTTAGGAAATATTTCTGAAATTTTGATGATTGCTATGGGGTAAATGGAAGTTTTCACCCAGAATTTCCTGCCTGGCCTTAGTCCATTTACATACCAGTGGATGTTTACCACCGCAGAGCCTGCTGTCCATCTGGGGCAAGGGGTGGACAGAAAAAGGCCATTTTCTCCTCCCCTCCATTCCTGGTACCTAATTGGTCTGGTGCCCACCAGTCTCCCACCTATAGAGTTCCTCCCAGAGGGGCAGGCAGGGGAAGGGAGCACCGCAAGGCCGCAGGGGGCAGATGGAACAAGGGCTGGCTAGCAAACCCAGCCGAGCTGTAAGGAATAAACGCCTTTCTCCCAGCCTGCCTTTCCCTTGCCTTCCTTCCGTTTCACTAGATTCACGGGGAACCCGCCCCAGGAGGGCACTCCTGGAGCTACATTTGCCAACATTTGAACAATGTTCCCTTCCTATGGACTTTGTCATCTCAATTAGTAATTTTTTTCAAAGGTGGATAGCAGTATAGGAGAGGTTATAATTGCATTCAGTGATACTTTTTATGAAAGAAAATCAATAGCCCAAAATTAACAAAAACAAAATTTGCTTCACCAAAAATAAGCAACAATTATTTTAGAGAAAGCTGTGCAGAAATATAAATACTTAAATTCAGCAAATCTTCAACTGTTGTAATCAGATTATTACCACTATGATTTCCCCTACAGTTTTAAAGGTAAGCTTTTAGATCTACCTCTAAATTAGAGGTTCATGGTTTGAAAATCTGAGACTTGAAAACAGTTCCTAGAAAGCTTTCTTCATTTATGAATTTTTAAATGTAAGTATTTTTTATCATAAAAATATAGTCATTGTATAAGTATGGAAAATATGGGAAAATAAAAAGATTTAAATCATCCACTGCTATTGACTTTAACGACCAGCATTCCCACTCATAAAGTGTGCTCAGTTGTTGACTATTTCCACTCTGCCGCATTTTTGCAAGAAAGAGAAACTGGATTTCAGCTCCACAAGCCTGGTTTTCTTCTCTAGGTAGCTTGGCTATGCAGGAAAAGTCACAATGCAGACCCATAGGTCTCCTGACTGCATTTTCTTATACAAAGGCATGCTAATTTTCAAAAAGTTAAAAGCATGATTCATGCACCAATAGAGAATGAATGCATGCCAAAGGTTTATTCTACTCTTAATGAGAGAACTAGCGGGATGGCATAGTTGGTTCAAGGAACATTTGAAGAAGCGAGTATTTATAAGTATTGGAAGAAAGAATGTTAGAATAAGAAGAGTTCTGTGTTCCACAAAACTGGTTAATGTCTGACAAAGCAATAAAGCAATAACCTTTCAGGTATCTTTTCTACCTCACAGAAATCATTTGCCCCAGAGAATGAAACTGGACTACTGTCTAGCCCCATACACAAAGGTAAACTCAAGGTGGATCAAAGACCTGAATGTAAGTCATGAAACCATAAAACTCTTAGAAAAAAACATAGGCAAAAATCTCTTGGACATAAACATGAGCGACTTCTTCATGAACTCATGTCCCCAGGCAAGGGAAACAAAAGCAAAAATGAACAAGTGGGACTACATCAAGCTGAAAAGCTTCTGTACAGCAAAGGACACCATCAGTAGAACAAAAAGAGATCCTACAATATGGGAGAATATATTCATAAATGACGTATCTGATAAGGGGTTGACATCCAAAATATATAAAGAGCTCATACACCTCAACAAACAAAAAGCAAATAGTCCAATTAAGAAATGGGCAGAGGACATGAATAGACACTTGTCCAAAGAAGAAATTCAGATGGCCAACAGGCATATGAAAAGATGCTCCACATCGCTAAGCATCAGAGAAATGCAAATTAAAACCACAATGAGATATCACCTCACACCAGTGAGGATGGCCAACATCCAAAACACAAACAACAACAAATGTTGGTGAGGATGTAGAGAAAAGGGAACCCTCCTACACTGCTGGTGGGACTGCAAATTAGTTCAACCATTGTGGAAGGCAGTATGGAGGTTCCTCAAAAAACTCAAAATAGAAATACCATTTGACCCAGGGATTCCACTCCTAGGAATTTACCCTAAGGATGCAGCAGCCCAGTTTCAGAGACAGATGCACCCCTATGTTTATCGCAGCACTATTCACAATAGCCAAGAAATGGAAGCAACCTAAGTGTCCATCAGTAGATGAATGGATAAAGAAGATGTGGTACATATACACAATGGAATATTATTCAGCCATAAGAAGAAAACAAATCCTACCATTTGCAACAACATGGAGTTAGAGGGTACTATGCTCAGTGAAATAAGCCAAGCCGGAAAAGACAAGTATCAAATGATTTCACTCATATGTGGAGTATAAGAACAAAGAAAAAAACTGAAGGAACAAAACAGCAGCAGACTCACTGAATCCAAGAAAGGACTAATAGTTACCAAAGAGAAAGGGACTGAGGAGGATGGGTGGGAAGGAAGGGACAAGGGAGAAAAAGGGGCATTACGATTAGCAGATGTAATGTTGGGGGGGCATGGGGAGAGCTGTACAACTCAGAAAAGACAAGTAGTGATTCTATAGCATCTCACTACGCTGATGGACAGTGACTGTAATGGGGTTGGTGGGGGGGACCTGATGAAGGGGGTAGTTTAATAACCATAATATTGCACATGTAGTTGTAGATTAATTATACCAAAATAAATTATATAAAAAAAGAAATCATTTGCCCCTTTTCCAGACAAGAATCTCAAGATAACATGTAATTTCATCATAAGTAGACACTATATTGCCCTAAATTTTTCAATAATCCTGGGGTAAACTTGTTCACAGTGCTCCAAAATGACATTAATAGGACACGCTCTCCTCTTTCTGTTTTATTTCCAAGATTTGAATGCAAATTTTTAAAAAATCTTTCAATAATTTCTTTCCTGAATACATTTAAATACTCTAAAAGGGCAGACATAGGCTTGACAGAAACCCACACAGTAAGTTTTTCTACTTAGTGAGATTGTGCTGATGCCTGGGAGAAGTCCTTATGATAAAGTTGCCAGGTTTAGCAAGTAAAGTTACCAGACGCTCAGTTAAAGTTGAATTTCACATAAACAACAAATAATTTTTAATATAACGCTAAGTAAAATAAGCCCAGAAACAATGACTAATTGTCAGTATAAGTAGGTCCCAATATTGCATGGTTGCACATCATTATTTCTCTGGGCCCTTCCAGTTCTGATGCTCTAGAAAAACATCCCCTTAACAACAAGGTGTGAACATAAGACACTTTGTTCCTAAGTGCATTTGAATTCATTTATATTTTCGACCTATCAACAAAGCATGTTCTGCAAATGCACTGTATGTTTGAATATTGCATTCCATTTGGTTTGCTCTGAAACGAGCAGTTTAAAATGTCAGAGAATCCCAGGGTTAGATGATCCAGGAAGACAATAAGATAGCTTTGTAGCCTTTACAACACCTGAGGTTTTTCTTAGTGAGACAAACATAATCACAAATACGCACTTTGTTCACGACCGCCCTGAGGCGAGGACTTGAATAACCTCCTATTATTTACACTGACCTAATTCAGCATTCTCCCTGGCTTACCTCATGGTACTTACTGACAACTGGTCTGCAGCTGCTGTTTGGTTTCTGTTTATTCACCACCTGATTCTAAATAGTAATGGGAAGTTGATGAAATCAATGTTGCTTCCAATTTTTTCAGGTATAACTGAGAACCTACTGTAAACACTGTGGCAAACATTTTTTCAATACCAAAAGTAGAAGTTGAATATGTGTATTATTCTGTGAAATAAAAGCGTATCTCAGAAACTAACACCATTAAGACCAGCGAGTTTGTACACTCTCCCCTAACCTCTAGAACCTTAAGTGAGCCATTGAGAAAACACACTCAAGAGACAGTGATGGATCCATCTCAGAGGAGTAGAAATATTCACCCGTTGTTCTCCACAATGACTCACTTTACAGCCAGGAGCAAAGCTGAGGTGCCATCCTGCTCACCAGCTATCCCAGGGCCATGCCATCTCAGATTCTGGAAAATGCAAAATGTAGAGACTGTTATTCCAGCTTTGGGTGGTTAAAGAAATACTGCATCATCTAGAACTCAGGGTCCCCAGTCAGTTCCCAAATCTAATCAGCAATCTGATCAACTCGACCATGAGGATGGGTCTTTTCTCAGATTCTCACTGAAGTTCCTCCTTCAAGATATTCAAGGCAGATGGTCTGAAATGAAGAAGAAATGGAGAACAAAGAAAGACAGATCTGTAGATTAATGTACATCAATATTGACTAACTATGTAAGTTTGTAATAACAATTTCTAGTGAAGTTTAATACAGAAGTAAAGTACATGACAATATACAAGTCGGGAAGATTAATGAACTTAAACTGTTCTAAGTTCTTCATATTATGTCGGAGTTTTTAACCTCTCCCGAGCCCCCTCTGAACCTGCGTAGAGAATGGGAAGGGGGAGACACGCCCCGGCGAGGCAGGACCGGGAAGGGTGAGTACCGACTGTCCGCCCGATCACCAGCCTCCGGCCCCTAGGCCTGAACCAGAGACAAACAGACGCGACAGAGAGCTCAGTCAAAGCAGGAACTCATTTATTGTGGAAACAGCAGAGTATATATAACATTCATGGCCCAATCAGCATAAAGGTCTAGCAGTCATAAGCTCTTCATGCAGGAAGGCACATAATGCAAGTGAATGGTGTCCATGAACTGATCACATTTGCGGAAGACTCACACCACCAATAGGGAGATACCCGGAACACAGGTAGACTAATGTCATAGCCCGCCAAAATGCCTGGGCACCACCCCATGCTCATCTGGCGAGCGCCATCTTGGCAATGCATTTAAAGGCTACTTCTTGGATTAGAAGGCCCTACATTTCCCCCTTTTTTGTTTTAAGTGGAGGTTAGTCGCTAACCAGAGAAGAGCGAACCCCACCAGAGTCACCTCTATTGGAGGTTGGACATCTAATGGTTTGGGGTGTCAGCGTCAATTAGGTCGCGAAACCTCTAGTAGGCTGAATTAATTAACCTTTAAGCAAGGCGGGGGTCACTACAACTAGTTCTCTATATAAGCCCATATTCTTGTCATGGGATCATGGTCACAGCATATAAAACTTATTAACTTATTGACAATGCAAGGTCCGAAGGAAAGAAACAGAAGAACAGTAAGCAGGGGTCCTGCTAAGGGGAGAATATAAGGAAGCCATCCCCACAGGCCTGTCCAGAGGAAGTTATAATTATTTTCTCTTTTCCAACTCTTCTTGTGAGCTTAGCAAACATACATGGTAAACATATTCCCCTGGGTATAAACAATTTACATTAATTAATATCAGCAACAGAAGCTGAAACATCGGTAGATCAAATTGTAATGTGACAATTTAAAAGTAGACAGTGCCCCACTGGGTTAATAAATCAGAATTAGCTAAGAGACAATATTTTAAATACCACATCATTGAAAACTCCTAGTAGGCAGCATGTCCCCTTCATCAGTTACTTTTAAAATAGCGGCCATAACAGGAGAAATAGTAAGCACCATGCTCACTGATGCAGGTTACTGGACTGCTTTGATTAAGCACTGCAGTTCACAGATAAACATTTCACATGTTCCCTTCAAGTTACTGAGTCTTTCTTCTTCTGGAAGGGTGATTTTAGCCTCCTCCATATGCTGTTTTTGGGTTTAGATTTTTTTCTCCATGGCCAGTACTGCCTCCTTTTCTTTCCTACATATCTCCCGTACAAGGGCAGGGAATACATCATCGATGTAGTAGCGGTATGCAGCAGATGTCTCTAAAAAGGGACAGCTGAATTCTCGGGCCAAAGCTAATCCTTCTTCCTTAGTGACTTGTCTTAGCCGTTTTAGGTCAGACTTATTTCCCACAAGAACTGGTGTACTATCAGTACGTCGAACTCGACAAATAAGCTGTTTAAATTCCCGAACTTCATGAAAACTTCGACGATCGGTGCTAGAAAAACAAATGATAAACCCTTCCCCTGCCCTCATATACTGATCCCGCATGGCTGTACACTTTGCCTGTCCAGCCGTATCCAAAATGTCCAGATTTGCAGGCTCATCATCAATACGGATCTGGATTTTATAAGCATCTTCAATGATGGGATCATGATCTTCTGGGAATCAGTGGCTGATGAATTGCACGGTCATGGCACTTTTCCCTACACCACCAGCACCCAGCATGACGAGTCTGTACTCCCGAGAGAGCCCAGCAGGGCTGCCACAGCAGCTACCGCCTGGGCGAGTCTCAGAATCCATTGTCTTCTTGGAGAATCCTGGGCTTGCCCCGAGGAGAAAGCACCCTGTGGGACGTGAAGGCTAAGGCCAGGTCCGGTCGCCCAGGGCATCCGCCCACACTCGCGGCAGGGCCCCGACACTGACCTGTGAACCCTCTCGCAGCCGGCAAAGATGGTGCCAGCAGCGCCCGTGTCCAGCTGGCGGGAACTATACCTTAGGCGGTGCTACCACAAAGGACAGTCCCATTAAGGGGGGAACATTGTCCCTTCAATGTATAATTCTTACGGCATAAATCTGGATTAATAGTTCCTACTGTTTCTGTACCTTTCCCCTCAAGGTAGCCTACCTTCCCAGACTCTGCATCAAGTGGTCACATACCACTTTGAAATATTTCTGTTGAACCAAAGATACAAAACTAGGAAATTACTAGACTACCTCATTAGATGGAAAGACTTCTTGGTAATCCTGGGTAGCTTCCTGAACTCCCTTTTAAGGACTTGAAAATTTGCTGGATAGTTAAGCTGTAATTATTAAAAAGAGAAGTGCTACATCACCTGTCTTTTGCCCCTGACTCTCCAAATGAACAACAAAAAAAAACACACCTGAAGGTTGATAACAGAGCTAAGCTGGAACAATCACTGCATCTACAGAATATCCAATACCTTAAAAATGTGGTCACAAGTCTATCTGGAAATCTTGTCAAAGATCATGCAAGACCTATGAGACCAGTGGGTTTCAGGCTGAGGTTCTACTCACATTGCTTTGAATGTATTAGGGTAAGTCAGCAAATCCCTTGGCTTGAGCAGAAGCCACTCTTTCCACTGCAGTTTATGGTACAATTTAGACTTGATCAGAGGAGGCTTTAGCAGCACCTGAAGTAGAGCTCTTTGCATCCACTGCCCTTATATCAAAGGCTATTTGGTTCTATTCAAGGGATTGGCAAATTCACGACACATTTCACAATTCTAATGCATATTCAGGTTACTCACTTAAGCAATATGCACTGTCCAAGAACTTATTCTAAGTGAAAGCAAAAAAAAACGCCTTAATGTGGAACACAGAAAAAGCACTACCCCAATAAAAAAATTACTATAAGAAATAAGATTATTCCCTCTCTCATCCCGTTTCCCACTTGGTGGACTCAAGTTTGGTTGAATTTAATTTGGGGTTTACCTCAGAATACAACTCAAAAGTTTATAAATTATAAATCACAGCCCTACACAGATTATGTGAACACACTAGTCCTTTTGAGAGCAGCATGTTCCAGGAAGTCTAACAGAGCCACAGCCCACTACAAAGTATTCCTTAAGGTCTGACAAGGTGGGGTAGATTCCCAAAGGGGGATCTTCCCCTTGATTTATTTCCGCTTTTCGGACCAGTTGCTCCACATGGTCCTAAGTGGACCAATCAAAAAGGTCACCAACAGGGAGCTAGAGGGTCACCCTTACAAGGGTAGTCCAAACTCTCTCAGCTTGAGGGTCTAATAGTTCTAACCCTCGGCTCTTAAGCATAAGTCTCAGCACTTTAAGCGCAGGCTCGTCGTCCTTTAGAAGTTGCCTGCCCCATCTTTTCGGGGGGGTACTCACCCAGAGACACGCTTGGCCCAATCCGCCGGTACTTTTGGTTTTCATCTGTCCTTTCGTGCCCCATGCTGGGTGCCAAATGTCGGGGTTTTAGCCTCCCCTAAGCCCCCTCCGAACCTGCGGAGAGAACGGGAAGGGGGAGACACACCCCGGCAAGGCAGGACCGAGAAGGGTGAGTGCCGACTGTCCGCCCGATCACCAGCCTCCGGCCCCTAGGCCTGAACCAGAGACAAACAGACGCAACAAGGAGCTCAGTCAAAGCAGGAACTCGTTTATTGTGGAAACAGCAGAGTATATATAACATTCATGGCCCAATCAGCATAAAAGTCAAGCAGTCATAAGCTCTTCATGCAGGAAGGCACATAATGCAAGTGAATGGTGTCCACGAGCTGATCACGTTTGCGAAAGACTCACACCACCAATAGGGAGATACCCGGAACACAGGTAGACTAATGTCATAGCCCGCCAAAATGCCTGGGCACCACCCCAAGCTCATCTGGTGAGCGCCATCTTGGCAATGCATTTAAAGGCTACTTCTTAGATTAGAAGGCCCTACAATATTATACCAAATCAGGGTAAAGAGTCTGATTAATTTAGGATTTGATAGAGTAAGTATGCAAGTGGAAATTTCTTAGGTAACTTACAAAAAAAATAGAAATAAATAATTTCAAAATTAAGTAATAATTGAATGTGGGGAAAAAAACACTATATCCTTCCAAAATAAAGTGAAGAAAAGAAGACAAGAAAAAGAAGCAGAAAAAGCAGGACAAATGGAAAGCACAAAGTAAAATATACTTACACCTATGCTCAGTGAAATAAGCCAGGCGGAGAAAGACAAGTACCAAATGATTTCACTCATCTATGGAGTATAACAACAAAGCAAAAACTGAAGGAACAAAGCAGCAGCAGAGTCACAGAACCCAAGAATGGACTAACAGCTGCCAAAGGGAAAGGGATTTGGGGAGGACGGGTGGGAAGGGAGGGAGAAGGGGAATAAGGGGCATTACAATTAGCACACATAACGTGCGGTGGGAGGGCACGGGGAAGGCAGTACAGCACAGAGAAGACAAGTAGTGACTATAGCATCTTACTACACTGATGGACAGTGACTGTAATGGGGTATGTGGTGGGGACTTTGATAATAGGGGGGAATGTAGTAATCACAGTGTTGCTCATGTGAAACCTGAGCATAAGATTGTATATCAATGATACCTTAATAAATAAATAAATATATATATATACTTACACCTAAATACATCAAAAAATAACATCAGACTGGATTTTAAAAATTAAATCCAATCCCATGCCATTTATGAGACACATTCAATATATAATAATACAGAAAACCTGAAAGAAAAAAGATGGAAAAAGATAAACCATGTGAATACTAATGAGAGGAAAGATGGTGTCATTTTCTTTAAAATTTTATAAAAACAAAATAGATTAAGGCAAAAATCAACACTACAGAAAGAGCCACATCATGACAGAAGATTCAATCCACTAGGAAGATTAAAAATTGTTTAACTTCCGTGTATCTAACATAGACCCTTAAAATATATGAAGCAACTCTGGTAGAACTACGAGAACAAACAGAATGGCCCACAATTAGTAGTATAATAGTATAATAGAAAGATCTTTCCATCCTTTTCTGAGTTACTAATATAACAAGCAGAAAAATTGGTAAGGATTTAAAAGATTTGAACAACGTAATTAAGAAACAATTTAATGGGCACACTGAGAACATCTACCCAATTATGCAAAAGATGTGTTCTTTTCATGAACACATGAAACATACACAAAAATTGACCATTTGTTTTAACAACGAACTTTAAAGAATGAAATTTAGCATGTTCAATGTCCATAACTTAATCTTACTAAGGATCAAAATCCAACAGATAACCAGGAAAATACTCATGTGTCTGCAAATTCAGAAACACAAGTCTAAAAATTATGAATGAATGAATGGAGGAATCATATTAAGAAGCTGAAAGTGGTTCAAAAATTATACAACAATGAAAAGATTACATATCAAAACGTGTGATAAAGCTGAAGCAGGACATAGAAATTTATGTAGCCTTAAGTGCAGCTGCTGCAAGAACTGCGGGAACTACGAACAAGGAGTCAGAGACGCTTGGCCAGAAGCAGCATTTATTAGTGCCGGCACTGGCTCAGTGGATCCCTATCCAAAGGCTGAGCCCCGAGTGCAACAGGGCCATGCCTTTTATACATTCACTACAAGGTTAGGGGGGAGTCAGCACCCAGGAACCGTTGCAATGGGAGCTATTAGGTCACTTATAGGTGTACTCAGGATGCTAGTTATATTTCAATCTCTCTGTAAAGGTTACTCGGATACTTTATTATAAACTAATGGACTTCCATGACCAGGATCAACAAGCTGTTCCATACTACTGAGTCCTGGTTGAGGGAAATACACTGTTACGTTGTTTCAATCCCAGGCACCTTGTGATTCCTCTACATTCCTGAAGCCTCAACAGAAACTTTGTCCCCTTGACTTCCTACCACACAGCTATTCAAAACAAAAACAGCTAAAACTAATGAATTTTCTCAGTACATTAGAAAAATGATAGCAAAGAAAACCCAAAGGCAGGAGGAGGGAGAAGCAGATATGAAAAAAAATTTTTTTAAACAAACTATAGAGGGTATCAATGAGGCCACAATTGGTTCTTCATAAAAACCGATAAAAGTAACCAATCAAGGAAGAAAGGAGAAAGGCACCAATCATCAGTCAGGAATGAAGAAGAGGCTTTGAAGATGTATCAGAAGTAAAATGATAAAGGCAAAACAAAGATGCTATTATGAACGAGTTTATGCTAATAAACTTTTCCAGAAATTAAAAGAGCCAGAAAACATTATAATTTATCAAAACTGATTCACAAAGAAATAAAAACCTTCAACTAACAAATGGTACTGGGGAAAACTGGACCTCTGTGGTAAAAATCAACCGCATATACACCCATCAACTCCAAAGGATTTAAAAACCCAACTATGAAAAGAAAAATCATAAAACTTTAAAAATATAATAGAGGAGAGAGAGGATTAAAGATGGTGGCGTGAGAGGTGAGACAGAGGCTTCCTCCTAAAACCTCATATAATATGAAAATAAAGCTACTACAACTACCCTTGAAAGAGCAACGGGAAAGAGGACGGCAACAAACTGCATACATACACCTGGAGACAACAGCAGCCCTCACGGAAAAGGTTAACGTACTAAAGCTGTGGTCCTGTGGGATCCAAGCCCTTCCCCCACCCTAGCTCACCTGTAGGAGGAACAGGAACAGAGCAGGGAGGGAGTGGAGATGTGGGACTGATGAATACCTAACTGGAGATCTGCTCTGGGAGCACAAACCTACATTTCATGGTGCTTGCATGATACTCTTGTAATTAGGGGGTTGGAAAGCTAAGACAGGCAGAATTCCGGGAGAGACTAAGATTCCAGCTGCAGGGATCCATACCCAGCTGCTCAGAGACCAAAGAAAGGCGGGCAGTCTGAGAGACTTCCTAACAAAGAAGCCCTTAGCAAGAGGGCTGCTAAAGGGGCAAGGATTGCACAGAACTTACTGCTCAGGAGAAAGGACAGGCAGACAAAATTGTCTGGGTGCACTCTGCCCAGCAGGTTGGGAGCTTTCACCATCTTCAGGTGCTCCAGGTCCCTGGCTGCCTACACAGCTCCAAGAGCCCCTTCTGTGACAGGCAGACTAGTGCGCCTTTCTTCTGGCCAGCTCCACCGGGCTTGCAAACCGGGAAATCCTTCCCTGGTGTTAGGCCGGCCAGAGGGAAGATCTGTCTACAGCAACTAAAAACGCGAAGCACAGAGGCTTATACCTGTGTGCTCAGCCCACAGGTTCAGGCAGTGGAGACAGGCATAGCAGCCAGGAACGAGGAAACGGCCCTTCCCTCCCCGGAGGCACCAATACCACTCCCCTACAATATCCACATTGCTTCAGGGGCTGAGCAGCTCTAGAGAGTAGACCTTCTGGGCACTAGAGGGCGCCATACACAAATATGAAATGCCAAAGGAACCTGGCCCAGAGTAAAATTATGAATACAACTCCTGAGAAAGATTTAAATGATATGGACCTTATGACTCTCCCTGAAAGGAGGTTCAAAATAAAAATCATTAACATGCTCATGGAGGTACAGAAAGATATGCAAGAACTCAGGAAAGAATTCCGGTCAGAGATCCAAACATTGAAGAACTCAATGGATGGTATTAAAAGATTGGATACGGTGGAGGAGACAATAAATGAAATAGAAACTAGAGAAGAGGAATACAAAGAAGCTGAGGCACTGAGAGAAAAACGGATCTCTAAGAATGAAAGAATATTGAGAGAACTGTGTGACCAATCCAAACGGAACAATATTCGCATTATAGGGGTACCAGAAGAAGAGAGAGAAAAAGGGATAGAAAGTGTCTTTGAGGAGGTGATTGCTGAAAACTTCCCCAATCTGGGGAAGGAGATAGTCTCTCAGGCCATGGAGGTGCGCAGATCTCCCAACACAAGGGACCCAAGGAAGACAACATCAAGACATATAATAATTAAAATGGCAAAGATCAAGGATAAGGACAGACTACTAAAAGCAGCCAGAGAGAGAAATAAGATAATATACAAAGGAAAACCCATCAGGCTATCATCAGACGTCTCAGCAGAAAACTTACAGGCCAGAAGAGAGTGGCATGATGTATTTAATGCAATGAAACAGAAGGGCCTTCAACCAAGATTACTTTATCTGGCAAGACTATCATTTAAATTTGAAGGAGGGATTAAACAGTTCCCAGATAAGCAAAAGCTGAGAGAATTTGCCTCCCACAAACCATCTCTACAGTGTACTTTGGAGGGACTGCTATAGATGGAAGTGTTCCTATGGTTTAATAGCTGTCACCAGAGGTAATAAAACCACAGTAAAGAAAATAGAACAGCTAATTACTAAGCAAATGCAAAATTAAATTAACTATCCCCAAAGTCAATCAAGGGATAGACAAACAGTACAGAATATGATACCTAATATATAAAGATTGGAGTAGAAAGAAAAAGGAGGAAGGAAACAAACAAACAAAGAAAGAACCTTTAGATTGTGTTTGTAATAGCATATTAAGTTAGTTGTTAGACTTTTAGATAGTAGGGAAGTTAACTTTGAACCTTTGGTAACCACGAATCCAAAGCCTGCAATGCCAATAAGTACATACCTATCCATAATCACCCTAAATGTAAATGGACTGAATGCATCGGTCAAAAGACATACAGTCACTGAATGGATAAAAAAACAAGACCCATCTATATGCGCCTTCAAGAGACTCACTTTAAACCCAAAGACACACATAGACGAAAAGTGAAGGGATGGAAAAAGATATTTCATGCAAACAACAAGGAGAAAAAAGCAGGGGTTACAGTACTTGTATCAGACAAAATAGACTTCAAAACGAAGAAAGTAGCAAGAGATAAAGATGGACATTACATAATGATAAAGGGGTCAGTCCAGCAAGAGGATATAACCATTATAAATATATATGCACCCAACACAGGAGCACCAGCATATGTGAAACAAATACTAAAAGAATTAAAGGAGGAAACAGAAAGCAATGCATTCATTTTAGGTGACTTCAACACACCACTCACTCCAAAGGACAGATCAACCAGGCAGAAAATAAGTAAAGGCACAGAGGCACTGAACAACACACCAGAACAGATGGACCTAACAGACATCTACAGAACTCTGCACCCAAAAGCAGCAGGATAGACATTCTTCTCAAGTGCACATGGAACATTTTCCAGAATAGACCACATACTAGGCCACAAAAAGAACCTCAGTAATTTCAAAAATATTGAAATCCTACCAACCAACTTCTCAGATCAACAAGGTATAAAACTAGAAATAAATTTTAGAAAGAAATCAAAAAGGCTCACAAATACATGGAGACTTAACAACATTCCCCTAATTAATCAATGGGTTAAAGACCAAATCAAAACAGAAATCAAAGAATATATGGAGACTAATGGCAACAACAACACAAAGCCATAACTTCTGTAGGATGCAGCAAACGCAGTTCTAAGAGGAAAGTATATTGTAATCCAGGCCTATTTAAAGAAGGAAGAACATACCCAAATGAATAGTCTAAAGACACAATTACTGAAATTGGAAAAAGAACAAATGAGGCCCAAAGTCACCAGGAGGAGGGACATAATAAAGATCAGAGAAGAAATAAATAAAATTGAGAAGAATAAAACAACAGAAAAAAATCAATGAAACCAAGAGCTGGTTCTTTGAAAAAATAAACAAAATAGATAAACCCCTAGCCAGACTTATTAAGAGAAAAAGAGAATCTACACACATAAACAGAATCAGAAATGAGAAAGGAAAAATAATGACAGACTCCACAGAAATACAAAGAATTATAAGAGAATATTATGAGAATCTATATGCTAACAAGCTGGAAAACATAGAAGAAATGGACGACTTCTTAGAAAAATACAACCTTCCAAGACTGACCAAGGAAGAAACAGAAAAACTAAACAGACCAATCACCAGCAACGAAATTGAATCATTAATCAAAAACTACCCAAGAACAAAACACCCAGACCAGATGGATTCACCTCTGAATTCTACCAGACATATAGAGAAGAAATAACACCCATTCTCCTTAAAGTTTTTCAAAAAATAGAAGAGGATGTAATACTTCCAAACTCATTCTATGAAGCCAGCATCACTCTAATACCAAAACCTGTCAAAGACCTCACCAAAAAAGAAAATTAAAGACCAATATCCCTGATGAACGTAGATGCAAAAATACTCAAAAAAATATTAGCAAACCGAATTCAAAAATACATCAAGAGGATCATACACCATGATCAAGTGGGATTCATCCCAGGGATGCAAGGATGGTACAACATTCGAAAATCCATAAACATCATCCACCACATCAACAAAAAGAAGAACAAAAACCACATGATCATCTCCATAGATGCTGAAAAAGCATTTGACAAAATTCAGCATCCATTCCTGTTTAAAACTCTCAACAAAATGGGTATAGACAGCAAGTACCTCAACATAATAAAGGCCATATATGACAAACCCACAGCTAACATCATACTTAACAGCGAGAAGCTGAAAGCTTTTCATCGAAGATCAGGAACAAGACAGGGATGCCCACTCTCTCCACTGTTACTCAACATAGTACTGGAGGTCCCAGCCATGGCAATGAGACAAAACAAAGACATACAAGGCATCCAGATTGGTAAAGAAGAAGTCAAATTGTCACTATTTGCAGATGACAAGATACTGTACACAAAAAACCCTAAAGACTCCATTCCAAAACTACTAGAACTAATATCTGAATTCAGCAAAGTTGCAGGTTACAAAATTAACACACAGAAATCTGTTGCTTTCCTATACACTAATGATGAACTAACAGAAAGAGAAATCAGAAAAACAATCCCATTCACAATTGCATCAAAAAGAATAAAATACCTAGGAATAAACCTAACGAAGGAAGTGAAAGACCTGTACTCTGAAAACTACAAGACATTCCTAAGAGAAATTAAAGAGGACACTAACAAGTGGAAATGCATCCCATGCTCTTGGCTAGGAAGAATAACTATTGTCAAAATGGCTATATTACCCAAAGCAATCTACAGATTCAACGCAATCCCTATCAAACTACCAACAGCTTTCTTCAATGAACTCGAACAAATAATTCTAAAATTCGTATGGCACCACAAAAGACCCCGAATAGCCAAAGCAATTCTGAGAAGGAGGAATAAAACAGGGGGAATTACGCTCCCTGACTTCAAGCTCTACTACAAAGCCACAGTAATCCACACAATTTGGTATTGGCACAAAAACAGACCCACAGACCAGTAGAATAGAACAGAAAATCCAAACATCAACCCAAACACATACAGTCAATTAATATTTGATAAGGGAGCCTTGGATATACACTGGGGAGATGACGGCCTGTTCAGCAGCTGGTGTTGGAAAAACTGGACAGCTACATGTAAGAGAATGAAAATGGACTACTGTCTAACCCCATACACAAAGGTAAACTCAAGGTGGATCAAAGACCTGAATGTAAGTCATGAAACTATAAAACTCTTAGAAAAAAATATAGGCAAAAAGCTCTTGGACATAAACATGAGTGACTTCTTCATGAACATATGTCCCCGGGCAAGGGAAACAAAAGCAAAAATGAACAAGTGGGACTATATCAAGCTGAAAAGCTTCTGTACAGCAAAGGACACCATCACTAGAACAAAAAGACTTCCCACAGTATGGGAGAATATATTCATAAATGACATATCCGATAAGGGGTTGACATCCAAAATATATAAAGAACTCACGCACCTTAACAAACAAAAAGCAAATAATCCAATTAAGAAATGGGCAGAGGACATGAATAGACACTTCTCCAAAGAAGAAACTCAGATGGCCAATAGGCACATGAAAAGATGCTCCACATCGCTAATCATCAGAGAAATGCAGATTAAAGCCACAATGAGATATCACCTCACACCAGTGAGGATGGCCAACATCCAAAACACAAACAACAACAAATGTTGGCGAGGATGTGGAGAAAAGGGAACCCTCCTACACTGCTGGTGGGACTGCAAATTAGTTCAACCATTGTGGAAAGCAGTATGGAGGTTCCTCAAAAAACTCAAAATAGAAATACCATTTGACCCAGGAATTCCACTCCTAGGAATTTACCCTAAGAATGCAGCAGCCCAATTTGAAAAGACAGATGCACCCCTATGTTTATTGCAGCACTATTTACAATAGCCAAGAAATGGAAGCAACCTAAGTGTCCATCAGTAGATGAATGGATAAAGAAGAGGTGGTACATATACACAATGGAATATTATTCAGCCATAAGGAGAAAACAAATCCTACCATTTGCAACAACATGGATGGAGCTAGAGCGTATTATGCTCAGTGAAATAAGCCAAGCCGAAAAAGACAAGTATCAAATGATTTCACTCATATGTGGAGTATAAGAACAAAGAAAAAAACTGAAGGAACAAAACAGCAGGAGACTCACAGAACCCAAGAATGGACTAATAGTTACCAAAGGGAAAGGGACTGGGGAAAATGGGTGGGAAGGGACGGATAAGAGGGAAAAAGGGACATTACGATTAGCAGATGTAATGTTGGGGGGGCAAGGGGAGGGCTGTACAACTCAGAGAAGACAAGTAGTGATTCTATAGCATCTCACTACGCTGATGGACAGTGACTGTAATGGGGTTGGTGGGGGACCTGATGAAGGGGGTAGTTTAATAATCATAATATTGCACATGTAATTGTTAATAGATTAATGATCCCAAAATAAATTATTTAAAAAAAAAATATATATATATATATATATATATATATATATATATATATATAATAGAGGAGAATGTTTTCATGACTTCGAGGTGAGGTGAAGCTACAAGACAAAAGCAAACACAAACCAGAGCAACTGGGAAGATGTCTTCACCGCATCCAAGTGTCTGAACCGGGAAGGCAAGTCAGTCTGGAGAACAGTGACCGGTTTAACTCCCATCCCAGACATTGCAAAAGAGCAGAGCTGTGCTTCTGAAAATGAATTCATAGTATATTCCTTTTCCTTTTTTGTGTTAATAGTATCTGTTAAACAAATTTGGAAACCTCCCTCGGATTGCTCTCAGTCTCCTTTCATGCAGACTCCATTTTTTGCTTCCCCTGGGAGAACATCTCTTTCTCACACTTTGCTTCTAGCTCTTCTTACATTCTAGCCTCTATTATTTTCTTTTTTACTTCTTTCTTTGGGAAGTATATGAAATAAACTTCCTTAAAATTAGACCCATGTTTATTCAATGTTTAAAGCATAATATATGCTCAGAGAAATATGCTTTGAACTGAAAGAGAATTTGTTTCCGAAATACTTCAAATATGGCTTAATAGGTATGATTACATTATGATCACATAATTATAATTGATGATTACATTCATTTCCTTGGTCTATTTTTCCAAGATTTCTGGATGACTACATAAAAAAATTTAACGGATACAACATGCACGGTTTTGTGTGAGAAAAAAACTGCACACTTTGCTTCAAATGCATCTGAGGAACAAACAGATGTTTGAACTTTTTTTAGATTTTTTTATTACCGAATTGTCAAATAATTTAAATAAAGTAATAGTTGTACTTTCAGTGTAGCTTCCCTATAATTCATACTCCTTTGCCTCCCCTGAGAAAGAGGAGCCCAGAATGTTCATATCCAGCCCCACTTTGTTATAAAATCAAAGGCCTGAGTAAATAAAGAATAGTTCTGCCTTAAGCCATGACAGAACTGTCATCGTGATCAGAGAAAAACTGATTTACCGATGATCAGCATTTAAGCCCTAAATTCTTGTCAACAAACTCTGTGTCTCTCAAAAACACTAAGCATTTTATCCTACATTTCATGCCATTAGAGAAATGCAGATAAATTTTCCACTACCTGTTATTTTAATAAAATAAATATCACTCATTCCATTTTCTATATTCTGTCCCCATTTTCTTCAGCAGGAATGAACACTGCACTCAGAAAACAGACTGGATTTACCCTACCTCTTAGTTTCAAGGTGAAATTTCAGATTTTAAAATCCTAGTTACCAGAGCTGATTACTAAAATGGGGATGTAATGATATCCTGCATTTATGATTATTGGTGCACCTTTTTATAGATTCATTTTTATGTTGAACAACTTATTTTATATGCATTGATGATCATAATTGTAATTAGTTGTCTAGTTCAGTAAATGAGTACCTGAGATAATTTATGACTGTTTCTAATTTTTAGTTTGTAGTTGACATCTTGATATTGACTTGAACATTTTACATACCTTGCTGGATATATCTGATAACTCACATTGAAGAATATAGCTATAGAGAGTTATGAACATAAAGGTAAGCCTTGAGTTTATTCATTCAATATTTATTTTCTTTTAAGTGTAGTAAGTTTTTACTGCCCAAAAAGGATTCTCCAGCCTGAAGAGGAATTCCTAAAAATACTTTGTTTTCCTCAAGTTAAATTTATTAAAGTTATAAATTAGAAACCTAATTTCTTAGAAAGCATCAAGTTCAATTTATAAATCTTGCTATTTTATTTATAACTCTAACACATGTTGCATAAAAAACAATCACTTTGATTTATTCCTTTATTAGTAATTTGGTGAACTCAACTAACCAAATCATCCTTAAACATTTAACGTTATTTAGAAAATTAATTAAATTCCCTTAGACATTCCAAACTCTCACTATAAGTATAATGTATCTGGTTCTCTCAAATATTTCAGCCAGCTAAGAAAATGTCTTAGGCTGGCTTCATCAGTAGCTCACTACGAGACAATAATTCATATCAAAGTGATTTCTTAGGAAAACACTGGTGTAGGAATGCAGAGATGGGGAACAGAATGGGGAGGCCACTTAAGGGTACAGAGCCAAGCAAACCTCCCGGGGCTTTGAAGGTCACACTTTAGAATTGGCCTAATTAGAGGCAAAAAAAAAGCTGGAGTACTATATTTATGACAGCTGTGCATAGTGGCATGGAAAGTCTCAGACACTTCCAGTTTGGGTAGCCTGAGGGCAGCCCTCCAACAGAGAGGCAGGTCCTGACCATTGAAAGCAACCGCCTGCCAGGAGCTAGAGCACAAGACACGGCAAAGGGGCCCCAGGGGAGGTGCTTGGAGCAGCGTCAACCCTTTGTACCTCTCAGATCCATTCGTGCCTCTCACAAGTCCCCTCCCCTGATCCTCAGGGTGGTGTATGGTCACACTTACTAGAAGAAAAGACTTTCAAGGGAAGGGTTAGTGCCGTGAGCTACTGCTGGTTGGTACTCAAGCTATAACTGATTTTTATCTCCCTCTTCTACTTTCTGTTTGAGATTCCCTTCATCCTAGGCCAGCATTTGTCTGAATGGATGCACCTGACTGTCATCTCTGAGGAGCCTGAATCCCTGATTACCACACCCTTGCCACACCACAGTTGCTGCAATTGCCTATTCACAGTTAAAAATCCAGATGCCCCTGTGGGTTCTAGACATACTCCTCTCTGCCTCCAATATGGAGCAAAAGTGTAGCTCTTCATGATAACCTGTCAGTATATTAACTCCTTCTTTGCCTGCTGGTCCCCTGGCCAGAGGAGACCTAAATGACCTGACCAGGTGGTACTCATAGCTTTAGGTAGAGTGGAAACTTATTGCAGCCCCTGGTAAGAGTGTCCTCCCTGCAAACCTCATCACCCCATCAGACACAAAGTTGAAAGTACAGGAAGCACAAATCCCCAAGTGGGTCACTGAAAGGGACAATGAGAAGGGCCACTCTTAACTTGCATCCCTTGGTTCCCAGACATGAATGCCACCTCTCAGGGACAGAGCACACAGAGTGGCTGTTGGATCTTGAGGTACTCCGATGGCACAGAGTGTCATCTCCAAGCCGAAACCTTCACTTTGTTTTTAAAAGGACACTCTAAAGTTCTTTAGGCCAGGAACCAAACCTGGTTTGAGGATGGGTTAACTGAAAATGAACTGCTCCTGCTCTATAACCCAACTCAGGAGTGACCTTGAAAATTAGCAGTCAGGGGAAGTCCTCCTGGTAGACAGAGCTTTCATTTTGTGTGAAGAGAAAAGTCCTGAGAGGAAGATGAGACCGTACATGGACTTGTCGGGGAGGGCAGGACCGTGGAAGGACTAGGACTGGATGACTAGGGGAAAGGGTTTGGGAAGGAGGCTGTGACATGGTGGGGCATAGCAGGGGGCCCTGTGTCCACTGTTGTGCCTCCTCAGCTGTGAGTGACGATACAGGGGTGAGACAGTGTGTCACAAGATCCCATGTCAATGAATTGGGCATTTTGTGTGCTCTTAGATAGTGGTATTGATTGAGACACAGTGGGCAGGAACCTTCATTAGACATGTATCCAGTAGATACACAGTCGTGGTCTCAAAAAAAATCACTGCCATTTACTTCCAGGATGGAAATTGTCTGATGTAATCAACTTGCTACTAAGTGGCTGATTGGTCCCCTCAAGGGATTGTACCTGGAGGCCAGGACTAGCCTCTGCTGCTAAATTAGCCTTGATGAGAGAGATCCTATTCTATGCTGGGCCCACATACAGCCTCAGCCTCTGCTGCCAAAGCTATCCTATTCATCAGCCCACTGTGTGAACACTGGGTGGCTGAGGACTGAGGCTGGCTGACATCTATGGAATGAGTCATACCATCTACCTGGGCGCTGGCGCCTCATCTCCGGTGGAGGCTCCCTGCTGGGTGCCAAGGTACGACACCAAGATGCTCACACTTTGGATCATCCCCCAGGTCCATTCACATGCCTCATCCAAACCTCTTTGCAGATAACTTCCTGCAGGGTCCTGCCAAACTGGACATGTCCCAGCTGCTGCTCAGGAGTCCATGTAGATCCTTACTTGTCTCTCCGCATGAATTGGAAGCTCTAGGTGAAAAGATTTCCACTCACCACTGATTTCAGGGCCATTTCTGAATGAGGCTGTCCTGCAGCAGGAGTCCATTGTTGGCTCACCCCAAGATATGAAGACAACCTTCCAGGGTCCCAAGATCAGATATCTTCTTCCATCAGTTGGTCAGAGGGAGCCTCTTTAGGGGCCATAGATATAATCTTGGGAGAAGAATGGATGCAAGCATGGTCAGTGACATAGGTTCTGGATCAGTTCTTGGATAACTTACCTGTGCCCCTTAGACATTCTTGGGTTCAGTCCTTAGTTCCACTTTTATTTTATCATGGATTGCTACTGTGCTCACTCAACTTTATGACTTAGTAGCTCTGACCTCACCCCAGCACCAAATTCATAATAGGCAGCTCTGATCACATATCAACTGATATCTCAGTGTCAAATATTCAGTCCCAACAGCACAAGAGGAGCTTTTTCCAGTGCGTACAGTTTTCTTCTGCCGTCAGCACAGCCTTCCTTCAGTCTCCCAGGGGTCTACACTAAAAGTCTCTCGCCAGAGCTCACCAGAGGCAGTCTTTATCAGCCATGGATACCTCTAGCATCATGGGATCAGATGAGCCATTTGGCCCCAGTAGCAGGGCCACTTTTCCACAGACTGGACTGCTACAGAGCCCTCCATTGCTCTGGAATCCACTCAGAACTGACAGCTGGGTGGCAGTCCTCCCATGCAGATACTGGCTGTTAGAATGAGCATCGCCCGGATCCATGTACCTGAAAATGATAAATTGTCTCAGAGTGCAGCACTGACACTGTAGAAGGCAAAGCTCCCTAAGCTCTTGGATAATTTTTGTAATTCTAACAAATCATAATTACAAATTAAGCAGATCAGATTTTCTTAAATGCTTCAATCATGTTAAAAATCAGAGAATACTCAAAAAATTCAAAGATTGTTATACACCTGTATAAACATATCTTTAAAATATGAATTATTTCTTCATCATCTTTTGAAAAAAAAATACTTCCCTAAGGGAATGGTGATTTTGAGCAGCTCTGCTTAATTGGTTGAAAACTCAGGACAAAGAAACTCCACACCTTTGGGTCATAGCTCCTAGAAGTGTCTAACAAAATACACCAGAAATTATTGAGAAGGAACTCTCTGAAGGTCCTCATTTATTTGCCAGGTCAAGGTAGTTTCCTAAATACATGTCCTTTGGCAGTGTTTTAAGCAATCACATAAGTTTCAATTTCTTGAAACTCAATTCCTTTCCCCAAATGACCTTTCTTTTAAATAATGGGCTCTTTCAAAAGTTCCCAGGTTTCACTTCATCCTGTTGATAAAACCTTATTGTGTAGCCTCCTGAATTAAGGCCTGCTGTGTGCTAATAAGATTTGAATTTAGTCCCACTTCCACTCTCTTTCTCTTATTGTTTTTAAGCATTTCATTGGTCACCATTCTTTAATGCCTTTACTAATACAGAAAAATAAAACTTTAAGGGTAATTCTGCTACTATGCCTCATACTAGCTGAAGGAGAACATATATGATGTAGACGACCACCCACGGGACACAGACAAGCACAAACCACCTTGGAGAATGATACAAATATCCTGTTGGCATTTAAACCTGCCTCCCCAGGATAGGCACCTGGAAGTCCCTGCTGCCTGAATTCCCTTCCTCTGTCCTTCTCCAGCCTTCCCTTTCTGCTGACACCCTGTGGCCAAATTGGTGAGTGGCACTTTCCCTTTGTGCAGTAGACCCCCTCACCCAGGGCTCTGGCATTCTGCCTCCTGTGCTCAAGGCCAGCAAGGCTCATTCTCCTTGATCCCCTAACTTCAAAGGGAAGCATTTTTAAAACTACTTTCAGTGCAATTTTTATGCAGACAAGGAATGATGACTGGATAAAAGAGGGAAAGAGATAATGGGTATAAAGACATAAAGACCAGGGAGCCCCCAGGTCTGCACTTCTCTCTCTCCCTCCAGCAGGTACCTCCTCACTCCCAGCATCCTGACTCACACGATGCACAGGCTCACAGTCTCTTCTGCCCTCCACCGTGATCTTCCTGTGATGATCTGCTTCATAAGGTAAGACTTAAGAAATCGAAACAAAGAGCTGTAACTCCATCATGGCCAGATCTCACCTCTAAGTATTTTTTTATTAATGTATTATTGATACACACTCTTATGAAGGTTTCACATAAAAAAACCATGTGGTGACTACATTTACCCATATTATCAAGTCCCCACCCATACCCCAATGCAGTCACTGTCCATCAGTGTAGTAAGATGCCACAGAGTCCCTGTGTCTTCTCTGAGCTACACTCTCTTCCCCGTGACCCTCCACACCATGTGCACCAATAATGATACCCCTCAATCCCCTTCTCCCTCCCTCCCCACCGGCCCTCCCACACCCCTCCCCTTTGGTAATCACTAGTCCTTTCTTGGAGACTGTGAGTCTGCTGCTATTTTGTTCCTTCAGTTTTGCTGCGTTGTTATACTCCACAAATGAGGGAAATCATTTGGCACTTGTCTTTCTCCACCTGGCTTATTTCACTGAGCATAATATCCTCCAGCTCCATCCATGTTGTTGCAAATGGTAGGACTTGTTTCTTTCTTATGGCTGAATAGTATTCCATTGTGTATATGTACCACCTCTTCTTTATCCATTCATCTACTGATGGACACTTAGGTTGCTTCCATATCTTGGCTATTGTAAATAGTGCCACGATAAACATAGGGGTGCATATGTCTCTTTGAATCTGAGAAGCTGTATTCTTTGGGTAAATTCCAAGGAGTGGGATTCCCAGGTCAAATGGTATTTCTAATTTTAGTTTTTTGAAGAACTTCCATATTGCTTTCCACAATGGTTGAACTAGCTTACATTCCCACCAGCAGTGTAAGAGGGTTCCCCTTTCTCTGCATCCTCGCCAGCATTTGTTGTTTTTAGTCTTTTCTATGCTGGCCATCCTTACTGGTGTGAGGTGATATCTCATTGTGGTTTTAATTTGCATTTCCCTGATGATTAGCGATGTGGAGCATCTTTTCATGTGTCTCTTGGCCATCTGAATTTCTTCTTTGGAGAATTGTCTCTTCATGTCCTCCACCCATTTTTTTTAATAGGGTTATTTGCTTTTTGGGTGTTGAGGCGTGTGAGTTCTTTATGTATTTTGGATGCTAACCCCTTGTTGGATATGTCGTTTGCAAATATATTCTCCCATACTGTAGGATGCCTTTTTGTTCTGTTAATGGTGTCCTTTGCCATACAGAAACTTTTTAGTTTGATGTAGTCCCATGTGTTCATTTTTGCTTTTGTTTTCCTTGCCCGAGGAGATGTGTTCAGGAAAAAGTTACTCATGCTTATATTCAGGAGATTTTTGCCCATGTTATCTTCAGTTTTATGGTTTCATGACTCACATTCAGGTCTTTGATCCATTTTGAGTTTACTTTTGTGTATGGGGTTAAACAATAATCCAGTTTCATTCTCTTGCATGTAGCTGTCCTGTTTTGGCAACACCAGTTGTTGAAGAGGCTCTCATTTCCCCATTGTATGTCCATGGCTCCTTTATGATATATTAACTGACTATATATGGTTGGCTTTATATCACGGCTCTCTAGTCTGTTTCATTGGTGTATGGTTCGGTTCTTGGGCCAGTACCAAATTGTCTTGATTACTGTGGCTTTGTAGTAGAACTTGAAGTTGGGAAGGGAGATCTGCCCTGCTTTATCCTTCCTTCTCAGAATTGCTTTGGCTATTCAGGGTCTTTTGTGATTCCATATGAATTTTAGAACTATTTGTTCTACTTGATTGAAGAATGCTGTTGGTATTTTGATAGGAATAGCATTGAATCTTTAGATTGCTTTAGGCAGGATGGCCATTTTGACAATATTAATTCTTCCTATCCATGAGCACGGGATGTGTTTCCACTTATTGCTTTCTTCTTTAATTTCTCTGAGTGTCTTATAGTTTTCAGAGTATAGGTCTTTCACGTCCTTGGTTAGTTTTATTCCTAGGTATTTTATTCTTTTTGATGCAACTGTGAATGGAATTGTTTTCCTGATTTCTCTTTCTGCCAGTTCATCATTAGTGTATAGGAATGCAACAGATTTCTGGGTATGAATTTTGTATCCCGCAACTTTGCTGAATTCAGATATTAGGTTTAGTAGTTTTGGAGTGGATTCCTTAGGGTTTTTAATGTACAATATCATGTCATCTGCAAACAGGGACAGTTTAATTCCTTCCTTGGCAATCGGGATGCTTTTTATTTCTTTGTGTTGTCTGATTGCTGTGGCTAGGACCAGCAATACTGTGTTGAATAGAAGTGGGGAGAGTGGACATCCTTGTCTTGTTCCTGAACTTAGGTGAAAGGCTTTCAGCTTCACGCTGTTAAGTATAATGTTGGCTATGGGTTTGTCATATATGGCCTTTATTATGTTGAGGTACTTGCCCTCTATACCCATTTTGTTGAGAGTTTTTATCATGAATGGATGTTGAATTTTGTCGAATGCTTTTCAGCATCTATGGAGATGCTCATGTGGTTTTTGTCCTTCTTTTTGTTGATGTAATGGATGATGTTGATGGATTTTCGAATGTTGTACCATCCTGGCATCCCGGGGATAAATCCCACTTGATCATGATGGATGATCTTTTTGATGTATTTTTTAATTCGGTTTGCAAATATTTTGTTGAGTATTTTTGCATCTATGTTCATCAGGGATATTCATCTGTAATTATCTTTTTTTGTTTTGTCTTTCCCTGCTTTTGGTATTAGAGTGATGTTGGCCTCAAATGAGTTTGGGAGTATTCCCTCCTCTTCTACTTTTTCGAAAACTTTAAAGAGGATGGGTATTAGGTCTACACTAAATGTTTGATAATATTCAGCAGTGCAACCATCTGGTCCAGGCTTTTTGTTCTTAGGTAGTTTTTTGATTACCAACTCAATTACTTTGCTGGTAATTGGTCTATTCAGATTTTCTGTTTCTTCCTTGGTCAGCCTTTGAAGGTTGTATTTTTCTAGAAAGCTGCCATTTCTTCAAGGTTACCCAGTTTGTTACCATATAATTTTTTGTAGTATTCTCTCATAATTCTTTGTATTTCTGTGGTGTCCGTAGTGATTTTTCCTTCTCATTTCTGATTCTACTTGTATGTGTAGACTCTCTTTTTTTCTTGATAAGTCTGGCTAGGGGTTTATGAATTCTGTTTATTTTCTCAAAGAACCACCGCTTGCTTTCATTGATTCTTTCATTGTTTTATTCTTCTCGATTTTATTTATTTCTGCTCTAATCTTTATTATGTCCCTCTTCTACTGACTTTGGGCCTCATTTGTTCTTCTTTTTCTAGTTTCATTAATTGTGAGTTTAGAGTGTTCATATGGGATTGTTTTTTCATTCCTGAGGTAGGTCTGTATTGCAATATACTTTCCTCTTAGCATGGCCTTCGCTGCATCCCACAGATTTTACGGTATTGCATTATTGTTGTCATTTGTCTCCATATATTACTTGATCTCTGTTTTTATTTGATCATTGATCTATTGGTTATTTAGGAGCATGTTGTGAAGGCTCCATGTGTTTGCGGGATTTTTCATTTCCTTTGCGTAATTTATTTCTAGTTTCATACCTTTGCGGTCTGAGAAACTGGTTGGTACAATTTCAATCTTTTTTAATTTACCGAGGCTCTTTTTGTGGCCTAGTATATGATCTATTCTTGAAAATGTTCCATGTGCACTTGAGAAGAATGTGTATTTGCTGCTTTTGGGTGTAGAGTTCTGTAGATGTCTGTTAGGTCCATCTGTTCTAATGTGTTGTTCAGTGCCTCTGTCTCCTTACTTATTTTCTGTCTTGTTGATCTGTCCTTTGGAGTGAGTGGAGTGTTGAAGTCTCCTAGAATGAATGCCTTGCATTCTATTTCCCCTTTTAATTCTGTTAGTATTTGTTTCACATATGTAGGTGACCTGTGTTGGGCGCATAGATATTTATAATGGTTATATCTTCTTGCTGGATTGACCCCTTTATCATTATGTAATGTCCGTCTTTGTCTCTTGTGACTTTCTTTGTTTTGAAGTCTATTTTGTCTGCTACAAGTACTGCAACTCCTGTTTTTTCCTATTAGTTGCATGAAATAACTTTTTCCATCCTTTCACTTTTAGTTTGTGTATGTCTTTGTTTTTAAAGTGAGTCTCTTGTAGGCAGCATATAGATCGGTCTTGTTTTTTTTTCATACAGTGACTGTATGTCTTTTGATTGGTGCATTCAGTCCATTTACATTTAGGGTGATTATCGATAGATATGTACTTATTGCATTGCAGGCTTTAGATTTGCAGTTACCAAAGGTTCAAGGTTAACTTCCTTACTATCTAAGAATCTAACTTAACTCACTTTATATGTTATTACAAACATAATCTAAAGGTTCTTTTTTTCTTCTCATTTTTCTTCCTCCTCCATTCTTTATATATTAGATATCATATTCTGTACTCTTTGTCTATCCCTTGATTGACTTTGGGGATAGTTGATTTAATTTTGCATTTGCTTAGTAATTAACTGTTCTACTTTCTTTACTGTGGTTTTGTTACCTCTGGTGACAGCTATTAAGCCTTAGGAACACTTCCATCTATAGCAGTCCCTCCAAAATACACTGTAGAGATGGTTTGTCGGAGGTAAATTCTCTCAGCTTTTGCTTATCTGGAAATTGTTTAATCCCTCCTTCAAATTTAAATGATAATCTTACCGGATAAAGTATTCTTGGTTCAAGGCCCTTCTGTTTCATTGCATTAAATACATCATGCCACTCTCTTCTGGCCTGTAAGGTTTCTGCTAAGAAGTCTGATGATAGCCTCATGGGCTTTCCTTTGTATGTGATCTTATTTCTCTCTCTGGCTGCTTTTAACAGTCTGTCCTTATCCTTGATCTTTGCCATTTTAATTACTATATGTCTTGGTGTTGTCTTCCTGGGTCCCTTGTTTTGGGAGATCTGTGCACCTCCATGGCCTGAGAGACTGTCTCCTTCCCCAGACTGGGGAAGTTTTCAGCAATTACCTCTGCAAAGACACTTTCTAACCCTTTCTCTCTCTCCTTTTCTTCTGGTACCCCCATAATGCAAATATTGTTCTGTTTGGATTGGTCACACAGTTCTCTCAATTTTCTTTCATTCTTAGAGATCCTTTTTTCTCTCTGTGCCTCAGCTTATTTGTATTCCTCTTCTCTAATTTCTATTTCATTTATTGTCTCCTCCACCATATCTAATCTGCTTTTAATACCCTCCATTGTGCTCTTCAATGATTGGATCTCTGAGCGGAATTCATTCCTGAGTTCTTGAATATTTTTCAGTACCTCCATGAGCATGTTAATGATTTTTGTTTTGAAATTTCTTTCTGGAAGATTCCTGAGGTCAATTTCATTTGAATCTTTCTCAGGGCTTGTATTCATAATTTTACTTTGAACCAGATTTCTTTGGCATTTCATATTTGTATATGGTGCCCTCTAGTGCCCAGAAACTACTCTCTGGAGCTGCTCAGCCCCTGAAGCAATGTCGGGGGTCACAGGGGAGTGGTATTGGTGCCTGGGGGGAGGAAAGAGCTGTTTCCTGCTCCCCAGCTGCTATGCCTGCCTCCACTGCCAGGACCAGTGGACCAGTGGGCCTAGCATATAGGTATAAGCCTCTATGCTTTGCGTTTGTAGTTGCTGTAGATGGGGCTTCCCTCTGGCTGGCCTAATGCCAGGGTAGAGTTTGCCAGTTTGCGAGCCCGGTGGGGCTGGCCGGGAGAAAGGTGCAGTAGGGTGTGTATCATGGAGGGTGTCCTTGGAGCTCTGTAGCCAGCCAGGGAGCTGGAGCACCTGAAGACTGAGAAAGTTCCCAACCTATTGGGCAGAGTGCACCTGGATAATTTTGTCTACATGTCCTTTCTCTTGAGCAGTAAGCTCTGTGCAATCCTTGCCCCTTTAGCAGCCTTCTTGCTATTAGGAAGTCTCTCAGACTGCCCACCTTTCTTTTGTCCCAGAGCAGCTGGATATGGATCCCTGCTTTCCACAAGTGGCTGGAATCTCAGTCTCTCCAGGTATTCTGCCTGTCTTAGCTTTCAAACCCCGTAATCACAAGAGTACCATGAAAGCACATAGACCCTTCCCAAATGTCCCAATGTGATGGATGAGACCCAGCTTATACACTTAACAAGATATCTTTAGGAGCAAATGACAGAAACTCTGATTAAAACTAACAAGCCAAACAAGAGAATTTTTTAATTCACATAACTGAAAAACTACAGGAATATTCTTAGTTTGGGCATGGCTGGATTCAGATGCTCAGAGAATGTCATCCAAATTCAAACTGCCTTTCTTGACTCTGTTTTGCTCTATGTACTTTTTTAATCTTCAGGTGGAGGCCCCAGCAGCTCCATGCTCTTCATCCTAGCTATGAGGATGACTTTTTCCCAAAAGTCCCAGTATGTTCTAGCATGGTTCTGATTGGCCCAAGTTGGGTCATATGCTTAGCCATAAGCCGATCACTATAGCCAGGGACACAGTACTTGTGTGGCCTATGTCACCTGCACACCTACAAAGCCAGGGAATGGGGCCAGCCCTGTCTGAAACCTATGGAATGTGTGGGGAATCCAACTGCCTAAAGGAAATGGAAGGTGCTATTACCAGAAAAGGGTAAAGTGAATATTAGGAAGGTGAAAATAATAAATGTCCACTATCCTTGGGGATAACAGGAAGGAATTGAAGTACAGAAATCCTTTAAAACTACATGCCAGAAACAGCTGCTTTCAGAATTTATAGGCCCAGATCATTCCACATGTACTCCTGCCCAGCCACAAGGCCCAAGGGAAGGAAGTTTCTCCAGGCCCCCTTCCAGGCCAAGGCCCACTTTCCCAGCATTCATTCCATGTCACAGGATTAACCTCTTCCCAGGATCACTGATGGTGAGAGTATCCACTCCACCAGTGAAAACTCAATTCCTGTTGACAGTGTGATCTCTCCACAGGATTCCAGCAAGACATACATCAACAAACATTACATTTCCCCAAATCTGGCTTATTTGGTCTGAAATAACACCATGAATGGGACACCACATTGGGTTTAGCCAAGCCAAATCCAGTTTCTTTTCTCTAGATAAAGATTAGGCCTGTATGACTTGTTTTCCTCCAGATATATGTCAACAACTGCGTGACCAAGAAGCCACATCACCCTATGAACAAGCAATAAGGTATTGGTCTGGAATTGTCTAAAGTGGCTCAGGAGAAATAATTCATTTGAAACACTTAGCATTTAAGAACTCAAGAGATATTAGATACCAGTTTTTTCAATTCCAGGCAGGGGTTACTGCAGGTGGAGACTGACTAATGCAATGTTGAGGATGGAAAAATCCTCCAGTTGGGAGACTAGAAGGGAGACAGGGAGGAGGAAGAGGCCTGGAGTACGGCAAGGGGCAGACAGAGTGCGGCAGCTGATCAGTCGCTCCTTGGAGGACCCCCCCCCCCCGCCCAGAGCCCCAAGGCAGCTGACGTCAGCCCCCAGGGCCAAAGCCCAGAAAAGAAACAGGGCTGCATGGGGCAGTCTGGTCCACTGAGGCCTTTAACTCTAATGCTGCGGAACCCAAGGCTAGTCCCACAATATCGCCACTTGCATACAATAGTCAGTCCCACAGGGAAAGGGTCAAAAATAGCTCTTGCAGCTTTGTGCTTATATTTGGGGGTTTCTAGGTCAGGTGTCAATTTCTCAGAGACTGAGAGAAACTTGTTTCTGAAATTATTTCCTAGACTCTTTAAATTCAACAGTATAAACACAGTGACGATAAACATTTTTATAGTAGCCTTTCACACAAGACACAGATCATAGGTATATAATCAATGAGAAAAGGCCTAACAAGGAAGGGTTCTTCCTAAGTACATTTTGGTTTTGGTTTTATTTTAAGTAGCTCAGCTATGTTACTCTGACTTGGTCTGCAGAGATGCTGAAAACAGCAAAGCCCATGAAAGTACCAGAGACGCTGCACAGCAGAGGATCTTCGTGCCCAAACCACCTCCCACGGTTTGTGCCCTGCCGGCCACTCATCCTATTGCCCCACCCCTTTTATGGAGGTTGAGATTTGCAGAAGGGGTCCCTGGAGTCCCCAGCACTGTGCCTTTAATGTGAATTGTGAGCACCAGGTGAACTCCGGCACCTGTTCATAGGCTGCAATATAACATCTGCCAATGGGAATAATGGTGCTTTGCTTTTATAGCACACAACATTAGCAAATGAGGAGTTTTCTGTGAAAATAAATTGTTTTTAATAAGTGTGCTATTAAACCAATAAATCATTAACTAATTTCTAATTCAGGCAAAAGAAACCACACATATTATAGAGTAAAGAGGAAGCACACATCGAGTCATTAACTGTTGGTAAACAGCACTTAATATAACCCTGGTTTTCCCCATTCTAAAGGAAAACCTCAAACTCTTTCATAAACAGGACTTTATAATTGGACAGAGTCCAGGATTTTACAAAATTCAATTGCACTTTTTGCTTTTCTTAGAGTAAAAAGCTTTCAAAACTTTCTCAAAGAGAAAAAGCATTGATTTCTGCTCTCAGCTCCCTCTGAGAAGCTGCCATGGTCTCTCTCCTCCCTGCATTCCTTCTATATTCTGTGTGCATGGAAAATCTTGTTTTCTGCTGCAAGAGTTACTTCTGACTCTCTCTCCATCCACACCTCCAGTTCCATCCATGTTCAGAGATTACGACCCCAGAAGCCCAAGCACATGCCCCTCAGCAAGGAGGTTTACCATGCTTATAATCCAGTGGTGGCCACCGGAGGACAGATCAGACGAGTTTCAGGGATCAAAGGTGTCCTCCTCAGCAGCACATCAGTCCTTGTTCAGATAGTTAAATTTCACAAACAGAAGCAATGGCCTGGTGAGGGCCTCACTGCTCACTGGAGAGCTGGGCCATCTTTCGCAACACTGACATTCTCAAGCATTTTAGATTGACAGGGTTGGGAAGAATCTCTTCATTCATAGATTTTAGGATGAAGTTCCCCAGTAGGGCTCTGTGACTGAACCAAGGTTGAGTTCTTTATAATGTCCCCCAGATGGGGCCCTGGTGGATAAGACTGCATGTCACAGCAATTAGAAGATCATCTAGTATAAAAACTGTCCTCAGCGAGGGGCATAGAGTCCCTGGGCGCAGCCCCAGCAGCAGAAATCCAGATCTCTATTCTAGAGGCAGACACTTTCCCTCTTCCCTAAGGAGTCACCTTCTTCGCACCTCCACTCTCAGTTACGACATAGGGGAATCTCAGTGTCTGTACACTCATCACAGAAATGCACACATGCTCCCGGAATCCACCATGGAAACTATTAGACTTGTACGTTGGCTCCTTCCACTGTGAGGGTGACCAGCTGTATCACTCACTCCTCAGCCCAAATCCAGGAGGTGCTTTGTCTAAGAATAACTTGTTCCACCCTGGGGATTCACCGATTTACTCTCATCTAGGTCCACTGGTTTTGACCATCTGTTAGGTGTTCCTAACTTGAGGTGTTAACCTTTTTTAGAAGCAGCTGAGGAAATAATGCTTCGAGGTTTGTGCATTTCTCTGGTGGCCAAAGACAGAAGCAAACAGGCGAAACCAGAGTTAGTGTAGATAGCCGCAGATTCATGCTTCCGCAATAAGTTCTTGGAATTCCAGCCTTACAAGCTCTTCTTCCAGCTGTGCTGCAGGTCATCCTTATCCTGCCCACAGTGGTATTTGCAGAAAAAATATTCCCCCTCTCTCTCCCTCAAGGGTAGCATTGAGCCAGCCCATTAAGCTTTCTCCTAGCAGTATGCAGAGCAATCTAAGGGGTTCTGGTAGGGGAAAAATTCCCAAATTCTGCCTCTGTAGGTTCCCCCAGATGGCCCTAGGGCATATATGCTACTCAAGTGCCAGGAACAGCCTTAGGTATCTCATAATTCCCCAAGGTGCACCTGTAAACTCACTTTAACAGCAATGCTGTCTTCTAAATGAGTCTGCATCTTTCTAGGCATCTCTTATAATGCTCACCTTTTGGGCACTGCCCAGAAATTCTAACATTTCCGGCATTTTAAGTAATCCTAAAGGATTAAATCACACTGCATGATCTTCCTGCCAACAAACAGCATTCTAACCAGTAACTTATGAAAAAAGATTTTGAATTGATGGGCTAAGCGCGTCCCTGATGATTTATGAAACTGTCAGCCTAGATGGGGATGCTTCCTTTAATTCCTCATGATTATAAGAGCAACAGTAGAAGAAAATCATTCAATTGAATGACAATTCCAATTTGTAAATCTTATGATATTTTTGCAGTTGTGATAAGATTCTACACTAAAAACGTAGCTCACCTAATCTAAATGAGATTTTTTCAGGATGGTATCCCCAGTATTTTATTTCTGCCTTTTGCTTTAGTAAACTCTCAACCACATTTTCTTTCAAAGAAAAAAGTCTTTCATTATGATCGGAGACATTAATTCTGATTTTAGAGGTTTTAGATTATTTCCTCTAGGTGTTAATCAGTTCTGGCCATATGGTGAGGGTGAGGTAACTCATTATTACTTTGCAATGAATGCCCTTAATTACATTTTCAGTAGTAATAGTAGTCCTTCTGTTTATTTGGGTTCCTCAGAGCTGCAGGCAACGTGATGTGAGTTAATGGAGGACAGCTCCGGCTGACTTTCCGTAAACTCGCTTTAGGATTCTAATCTGAGAAGACAGGAGCAGCTGGGGATACTGAGCACAAGGGGGCTGCCCAGTGTCTGGCGCTCACTGGCCCCTCTCGTGCCTCCAGTTTGCCACAGGCACTTTTTACTTAGCAGTGACCTCACTCGCGGTCATGCCAACCCGGTCATCAGGGGTGAGGCACCCATCCTATCTCTGAGTCCTCCAGTGGCCTCTGGGGACAGGTCTGACTTTATTTCACTTATTGTTGCCCTCCTTGACAGCATCCAGGAAAGGTTATCACTTTTCCAAAATGTAAGCACGGGTTCAGGAGCCTCAGCCTTGCAGAGCATTCCTGGGAATTTGCAGACCTTAATGAGAAGGTGAAGCACGCGGGCCCTGTGGGGAAAGGCCCTTTTGGCTGCTGAGAGGCAGCCACTGTTGGGGTCAGCTTCGCGTCGCCCCAGGAAGACATAAGGTAAGTTTGATTCTAAGATGGACCAACCGCCATTTCAGTGACTCAGTAACTCTTGCAAATCCATTCATCCAACAAAGGTTTGTGGCGTCTATTGTGCGCCTGGCATTAGGATAAAGGGCATTTAAGAGGGAGACGGGGCCAGTTTGCTGCCCTGAGACTAGGAATCTCCTTTAGGGAAAACATCCTTACAAAGCCGCCCACTGAGTAGTCTTTTGTGTAATCCCTGAGTCATGTGACTTGAAATGTCCCAGCATAAAAACTGCATGTTCCTCGCCAATGAGGTAGAAGGCGCAGCTCTGTTCTAGGCTCTTCACTATTCAGATCCCCAGACGCCATCCTGCCGGGGGAGAAACAGCAGGAAGCCTCGTCCTGGCCGCCCTTTGACTGCCGAGCACCTGCTCCCGACCTCCTTACCCGGGTTCCATAGGCCTTCTCAGCAACGCCCCAGACCTTTGACTCGACTTGCCATTGACCTCAGACACCGCCTCCCCCTCGGGCTGGCCGTGCCTGACTCCCCCGACCTCTCCCTCCTGCGAGGCGTGCACTTCCCGTGCAAGTACAGGCCTGCTCTTTGATATGCCTGAGTCTCGGGTGTCCAGTTCCACTGGGACCGCACAGGCTTCTCCCTCTGGCTCCCTGCCCCTAATCTGCTTTCCCCCCATTCTCCCGATTCCGGCTCCTTCCAGTTGCCCACACTCTGATGTGGCATCATGCCCAACACTGACCCATGCCACAGGCTCAGAGTATCTTCTTGGCCAGTCATTAGAGGCCAGAATAGGGCTTACAGACCCTTCGCTGGGAACAGCTGATGAACTGAAGGGTCAGCAACAGGGGGATACCTGGCTGCTGGAAAGGGCTCAGCAGCAGAAGCCTATTTAGCATCAAATGATGAGGGGGAAAAAAAGAAAACACCTCTTGGCCAGGAATATTTTGATGTGAACCAATGAAATTAGGTTCTATGAATATCAATGATAATTGGAGGACATACACATGTTTAAAAGAAGATAAGAAAGGATGATCACTGCCCCATTCCATCTTTTGAAGGAGTGTACAAGTAGCTGGGGGGAGCGTATGGGGTAGATCTGATTTAAACCTAATTAATTCACTAGAATATACATCAAAGTCTTAATAGTAGTTGTCTCCGGAGGGCACTATGGGTCTGAATGACTTTTCCAAAGTACAAAATATTCTACTGAGTTTTTTAAGTAGAAGAATATAAATAAATACATATGTGCTGCTTTCATAATAAGATTCTTTTAATTTTTATCAGAAATGTTAAAGTCAAGATCATTCAAAGTGTTTTTCCTCTGACTCAGTGTCCAGTACATCTGAAGAGGCGGGTTTGGAGCCAGAGTCAGGGGGAAGCGCCTGTTTGGAGGGGAAGGTAACAAGGGAACGTCCAGGCTGGGAAATGGACAGGGCCAGGAGAGATGTCAGCTGGAAATGAAGTGAGAGGAGGGTCTGCGCCAATGTACCAACAAGGGGGAGTGACGGCGACACCTGAGCACAAAGCAGGGCAGTTATCACTTGATTTCCTGGCAGAGGTAGGTAAGCATTTGTAGGGAGCCACGCTTACCATGCATGCTCACGGTTTAGGGTCGTTGTGATGGGGTTTGGCACAGCTGACCTATCCTTAGAGTTAAGATTGGGCATGCCAGTGTGCATCGTTCATCTTCTAGTCCAAAGAAGGATGGCATCTACATGCATGTTGTGGTTTGGGAACCTAAATGACAGGGTGGAGAGAGGGCCCTTCCTGGCTAAACGCTGCTGGGCCCTGGGATCATCAGGGACTCCGGCCAGAGGCGGCCAGGGAAGTCCCAACCACTGATGAGTACCAGGTTTTTAAACTTCATAGTTTGTGAACATTCACCAGGTCACTGATTTGGTTGCTTAGTTGCTTCCTTTTTTTTTTTTTCTTTTGACTTATACGACATTCTTGACTACTTTAGCCTTAAAGCTGATAGATTTGGTATTATGAAAGGATGCTTTGGCGTAGTCAGGTCATGACCAATCAGATTTTATCTTATCACAAATTACTGAGAATGCCAGAATGAGCAACTCTGGAACGACAATACGTCATGTGCAATTTAAAAGTGTTTCGCCGATAGATTTTATGTTAAATTAAGCGTTCTAGAGTTATGATCTCTATTCGTGGTTATGCATCTGAGTTTGAAAAAAGAATTAACTTCTTTATAAGAATGTGGATTTTTTAAGTACATTTTTTAATGAACAAACTTCATTTTTCTGACAAGTTTTAGGGTCATGGCAGAAGTGATAATAAAGCATGGAGAGTTTCCATACACCCACTGCCCCACACATGCACAGCCTCCCCCACTGTCAACATTCTCCACCAGTCTGGGTCACGGTCTGTGACCCACGCTGCCACATCATATCACCCAAAGCCCACAGTTTACATTTAGGACTTACTCTTGATGTACATCCTGGGGTCGGGACAAAGGTGTAATGACATGGACCCACCTGTGTAGTACCATACCGGGTATTTTCCCTGCCCTAAAAGTCCCCTGTGCTCTGCCTGTCTCGCTGACCTGGCAACCGCTGACTTTTTTCCTGTCTCCATAGTTTTCCCTCTTCCAGAATGTAACATATTTGGAATGACACAGTATGGAGCCCTTTTGGATTGGTTTCTTCTGCTTCATAACATGCATTTAAGTTTCCTCCATGTCTTTTCATGGCTTGATAGCTCATTTTCTTTTATAGTGCTGAGTAATATTCTATTGTCTAAGGTACCACAGTTTATTTATCCATTCACCTACTGAAGGAATACTTCCAAGTTTTGGCAAAGTGAGTTTACCCCTGAAATGCTAGAGTAGTTTAACATTTGAAAATCTGTATTTTTCTTTCTTTATCACATTATTTGATTAAGATTAAACTCAGACAATTTTTTCAGCTGATGTAGGAAAAAAAAGGTTTACAAAATTCAGCACTCACTCACCATTGAATTCTTTTTAAAAATGGGAAGGAAGATAAGAACCCTTTCTTAACCTACAACACAATTTCCATAACCACTATTTTTATGGCAACATGTTGCAGGCATTCTAAGATTGATGGTAAGACAAGGATGTCTGCAATCAACCCTTCTATTCACAGGTGTGCCAAAGATTCAGCCAGTGCAGTAAGGCAAGAAAAGGAGATAATGGTTATAAGGGTTAGAAGGAAAAAACAAAACTGTTCTTAGCAGCTAACATGCTTGTCTGCCTAGAAATTCTAAAATAATCTAGAGATAGACTGTTGTATTAATTCTAGCTTTTAGTAAGGCTGTTGCAGATAAAAGAAATATGTGAACTCAATTGCATGTCTATTTACCAGCCATAAAGAGGCAATCCCCTAGATTCCCATAGCATGATGGCTACTCCCTAAATATGAAATCGACCATACATTCTCCAAAGACATAAAGATTAACAAGACAGTCAATCCTGAGTTCTCATCATAAGGAGAATTATTTTTCCCTTTTTTTCTTTTTATTGTGTCTGTACGAAAAGATAGATGTTAGCAGCCGAATCTACTGTGGTAACCATTTCACAATATATGTAAATCAAACCATCATCCTGTTCGCCTTAAACCTATACAGAGGTGTATGTCCATTAATACAACTGGAACAAAATGTGGAATTCAAAACTTTGATTTAAAATTTTTTTTTAAATCAGCAAAAAAATGCAAACAAAACAAGCAAAAAGGCACTTCTGCCTCCTAAGTAGAATGCTACAAACTCCAATTCACAGGTAAGGAAGGAAACACACAAAACCGCAAAGCCCAGAACAGAGCCAAGTTGGGGAAACAACACTGAATGAAATGGAGAAGCAAGTTCCCAGTGGCAGCAGAGCGTCCGGTACCAACCCCACAACCAGGAGGAGTCTCTCTCGGGGGACAGGCAGATCTAGGACCTTCTCTGACATCAGGCGGTGTGGCTACAAAGAATCAAGAGGAAGAGTTTTGAAAGTGCAGGATGGAAAGAGCAGGTGAGGAACGTACCCCTGCTGAGTGAGGAGGAGGAGGAGGAGGAGGAGGATGGGGAAGGCCGGGAAGAAGTGAAAAAAGAAGCAGGCAGTAGAATCACAGGAGTCACACGCCCGGGAGATGCACTGACCTTCCCCAGCACCAAAAATAGGAATCATTTACTAAAATCATTCACTGAAATAGTTAAAAAAAAAAATTTACTAAATCTTTGCTGTCCCAGCAGAGCGCCTTCTTGGTCTAAGAAACCTGGCCCTCCGTGGACGCACTCTGTGGATGCACGTGCAGCTGGGGCCTTGAATGGCTGATCTGTCACCACCACCAAACCCAACCTACAGGAGGCCATGAACACCAGTTAAGGCTTCCTCTGGAGACGGGCAGGCACAGGACAGTCAGGGGCTTCAGAGCCAGGTTTTTACTAAGCATCCCAGGTGAGTCTGAAGTTGGGAGCCCACAGCCCACACTCAGAAACACAGATCTATGTTTCTGCTTTTTCTTTTTAAGTTTTTGAACCACTCATCAGTTTGACCAGCCTTGAAGCAGTCCTGCTGGTACTTCTACTGAGCCATCACCCATCAGTGTATCTTTGTTATCGTCACGTAAAAGCGAACGGATTTGAATAGGTTCCTTTAATTAAGCCCCAGTGAACCGTACTCTTCCCTTCTTGTCGTATTCCCACACTTTTTCTTTGTCTTAATGCACTGTTTTGTTCCCCCTTTCCTGCTCCACACCCCCGCTCTCCCCTCGCTGCTAAGTCATTGGTGCCTTTCCAGCGCCTCAACCACAGGCATCCACAGCAAAGTGCCCTTCAGTTCTTGCTCCTGTTTCCAGAGCCTCATCTCACACCATCTCCCACTCTGGTGAGGAGGGTCTGCCCATTCCTGCTCAGAGAGATCGGTGGAGAAAATGAGATCTTCCTGCCCAGAAAGACAAGTACCTGGAAATTACTAATGACATGAGCAGATGTGTCAAAAGTGAACCTCTTCCCCTGGCCTCCAGTAATCACTCCATAGTGATTGGACTTCACACGAGAGCTGGCCTTGACTTCCCATCTAAATCACAGGGAAAGGCAAGATAAACCTCACTGTGAAGTTGGCCCGTCAATTTCTGACATAAATAGCCCTGTAGCCCACCTATTAGGAATCATCAAGTCCTGGGTAGACAGCCCCTTGGGTCCCCAGGCTTTGCCTTGGCAAATGCTCTTGTTGACAGAGCCTGGCTTCAGGGCTTAAGGGCTTAAGGCTCCTTTTTACCTTGAAGAAGCAAAGGGCTTTTTGTGCATAATGAAAGGAAAACATCTTTAACATTCTGTGACACTTAAAAAAAATCTAGTTCCAATGTAATGGGCTCTTAAACTGACGACAGAACAAATCCCCGGCCCCAGAGCACTATCATAAAATGATATATGACACTCAGGCTTGACAGGGTCTCAACTATAAACCATTCGCACATTCTGTGTGCAGGGCGAGTCTAAACATTCAGAGGGCAATTCAATTATATTTTGGCTCTTATAACAGAACTGAAGAGGAAAACAATGGTAGGGTGGATGTGCCGCTTCAGATACAGAGTAACAGAAAACCCAGTTCCAAGGTCTTTCCAAACAAGGAAACATTTTAGTCACAGACAGAAAGTTCAGAGGTAAAGCAGGCTGCAGGCTGCCCTCAGTACTGTTAGCAAGGCCCAGTTCTTTCCAAATCCCTGTTCTGCGCCCACACTGACATCATCTCCAAGCTGGTTCTTCTCCTTCTAGTTGTAAAGTGGCTGCTAAACACCGGAGCTGCTCTCTAAAGCAGGGAGGGCTTTCTTGGATGTTACAAGCAACCTCTCTTCAAGGCTTTGCAGCCAGAACCTTGTCACATGGCCATTCCTAAGCCAATTCCTGGCAAGCGGAAACACATTACCCTTAAATTATTCTAGCCTGAGGCAGGGCGCCCCTCTGATCCAGGGCCGGGTGGGGGACAGGGGAGGCTTGAACAAAATCAGGACTCTGTTAGAGGAAGAGAAGTTAGAATTTCTCTGTTAGAAGGAGAAGGAAAAGAGGACACCAACAGTGCCCCTACCCAGAGACACAGGCTTCGCTGAGTACAAGCATGAAACAGCTATGTTAAAACGGAAAGACACTGAGGACCCTTCTAGCTCACAGACTGCCAGAAACCCAGATAATTCCTCATTCTAAATCCATTTGTTCATCAGACTTCAGCTGAAGCTCTGAGGAAGGTCGGGGCTCCATGCAGGTCCTGCAGACCTACAGAGGTGAAGGAAATGGTTCGGCCTCATTTATTAAATAGCAAGGACCACCTGATGTGCTTGTAAATAAGAAGAAAGAAGTTAGAATGGCTTTGCAGACAGTTCAATCTCCAGCAGGACTTCCGAGGGCGGAGATCACTTCTGAGCAAATTCGGGGACCAGCAGCAAGACGAAGGTGGCATCTGAGCTGAGGCTGGTGAGCGATCCACCTTTACGTGCAAGGGGATGGCGGACAGGTTCAGGGCCAGGGGAGGGAAACAGGGGGAGAAAGTTAAAAGACATGATGGGGAAATTACCTGTCTTTTTGCCTTTTTTTAGTGTAAATTTCTCCCCTGTCCCCACCAAAAGGGGAGAATGTCCAGCTCGCCTGCTAATGACTACAGCTGTCGTTCTCCTGCAGAGCCTCTCTGCCCTCCATTCTGCTGTTGTTCTGTGGCTCCAGGAGCTGGTTTTGACAGACTGCCTCACCCACGTCCCCTTGATTCTGGCCTTTTGTTGGGTTCAGCTACAAGAAGAACTGGGCAGGAGAGTACAGGGTGGGTGGAAGAGATTTGGGGGTACCATCCCTCCCGCTTCCTCCGTGCCACACTGTAGGTTGGCAGCAGCTACCTTCCTTCCCTAAAAGGTATGGCTCCCTTGAGCAGCCCTTCCCCATGACTACTTTCCATTACCTGCTCCCTCCCTGGTCACCAAGCTATGACAGCAGCTTCCTAGATGACTGGCCCTGAGGCTTGTCTTCCTCTGGTGGTTTCCTTCAACACTGTCAACACTTTTATGTAAACATCCCTTCATGACACTCTCCCCAGTCACCCCTTTAGTGTCCTGTCTGCTTTCTGCCAGGACCGTGGCTGACACAGAGACCTTTGCCTTTCTCATCTCTGCTGTCTGCTCTTTTCTTACTTCTTGGTTCTAGTGTCTTGCTTCCTCATCTTCAAAGTGTCACATTAATAATAAACTTCCCATTAGACCTACAGGTTATATCTGTTTCCACCTCTACCCTGGGGAGCTAGATGTAACTTTCAAAATGTTGAAACTGCACAAAGGGCAAAAGAAAAAACAGATTTAAAAAAATGGGACTTCATCAAAGTTAAAAATCTTTTGTTCTGCGAAGAGTATCATCAAGAAAGCAAAAAGACAACCCACAGAATGGGAGAAAATATTTGTAGATCACATGTCTGATAAGGGACTTATATCCAGAATATATAAAGAATTCTTACACCTTGTTAAGAAAAGATTACCCAATTTTAAAATGGGCAAAGGCGATGAAAAGACATTTCTCCAAAAGAGATACACACACGGCTAACAAGCACACGATGAGATATTCAACACCATTAGCCTTTAGGATACGCAAATCAAAGCCACACTGAGATATCACTTCATACCCTCTAGGATGGTGATGATAAAAGACTGAAAACAAGTGTTGGCGAGGATGTGGAGAAATTGGGACCTTATCACTGCTGGTGGGAATGTAGAATGGCAGAGCCACTTTGACACTTCCTCAAAATGTTAAGCATAGAGTTTCCATATGACCCTGCAATTCCACTTCTTCGTACACATTCGAGAGAAATGAAAATCCACACAAAAACTTGTACACGAATGTTCATAGCAGCATTATTCATAATAGCCAGAAAGTGGAAATAACCCAAATGTCCACCAGCCAATGAATGGATAAGTAAAATGGGCTCTGTCCACACGGTGGGCTATTACTGGGCACAAAAGGAATGAAGTACTAGTAGCTGCTGTAATATGGGCAAACCTTGAAAACATTATGCCGAGTGAAAAAAGGAGTCAGTCACAAGGACCTCGTATTGTATGACTCCATTCATACAAAAAGTCCAGAGCAGGCAAACCCAGAGGTAGAAAGCTGATTGGTGGTTGACTGGGGAGAATTGGGGGGAAATGGGAAGTGACTGCTAATGGCAACAGGCTTTGTTTTTGGTGTGATGAAAAAGTTCTAAAACTGACAGTGACTGTGGTTGCATGTTTCTGTGACTATATTGTACTCTCCCCGCCCGTTACTTAGCTCTTCTAAGTGTGTCTTGAAGTATGTAAGCTCCAGAACGCTGTTGAGGTCTCAAGTGTTCCCAGAACTGGAAGCAGTAATAAGAATTTTGCAGAACTGAAAGAGGAGAGCAGATAATTCAGACCTAAAAATAAATTCTGAAGGGTCTCAGAACTTACAAGCTTAAGAACACCCTCAGGATCCTTTGAAACTTTCCCAAAAATTAAGACTTGGAAGGCTTGCTTCTTCCTCGAATGCCTGATATTTCACAATTCTCTGAAGATGCAGTGCGCTCACAAGCTTTCTTGCCAGTGTTTTATGTTAGGATAAAGGAGAAAACCTTTCACCGACCTCCCGGAGCATCTCATTAACATCCTGCCCCTCTTCTCCCTTACATTCATGATAATTACTGCTATTATGAGAATTTAGGGCACCTTTAAGAAAAGAGGAGCTCAGTAACAGGGACAATACATCTAAACAACACTCCTGGGCTACCTTTGCGCTGTAGGAAGAGGACATGGCAGGAAGCCGGGAGCCTCAGTAGTTATATGGCCCTGGGGAAATCTCTCAGCACATTTAGCTGGCCCATAAAATTAGAGCCTCCAACAAGAGTATCTCTGGAGAAATCCCAATTCAAAAAAAAAATCCATCATCTTGAGCATTCATATCACCTGTCTTAACCTAAAATGTTAAACTACTGTTGGTGGGAATAAAGCAACAGGATTACTCAAAAATTACTATAGCCTGCATCTCTACATCTTCAAGATGAAACATTTCCACGAATTTCCACCGTTTCATGGAAAATTCTAAAGTTCTAAGTAAACCAAATAGGCTGGATATTAATAAATATTTAGAAGAAGTGAAATTGATTTTGTTTTATCCTAATGGGAGTTGGTAGAGATGGTGTTTTCAGCTGGGCTATTGATGTTCTGAGGAAAAGGTAACTCAGTCTGAGATGACATAAGTCCCCTAACCCACAGGTAGATGAGTGGACGTGAAGTATATAAGCTCCGGAACACCACTGAGGGCTCAAGTGTTCCCGGAACTGGAAGCAGTAACAAGAATGTTGCAGAATTGAAGAGGCCCATCTCCAACGTGTGTGGATTATACAAGATCTTTTGTGAGAAGAGAGAATAATAGCTGGACTTAAGGGAAAGGACAGTTGATGAAAACTTGGTGTTCGGAAGCCTGAACTTTGAACAATAGCAGAGCAGCTGAGATACTCTTCACATATGCACTCCACTCCATGTGCACGCACAGGAATCAGTGAGGCAGGTGTTCACTGGTGTGGGGCCATGAAGAACGCCACCAACGATGGGCAGCCATGCTGGAAGGGAGAGGACGGTCTCAGGACCAGACGGAGATGTTCCCCTGACCACTGTCTGCTAAGTGTTCCCCAGCAACTGGACCATACATAGAGTTTATACCTGGACCACACTGTAATTTACCTGCATATTGTTTGTACTATCTGGTAATAACTTTTCAGTAAAACTTACTCTGCAGTCATCCTGTGGAATAGCTTACGGGTGGGAAGGTTAGGTGTATTAGTGTTTTACGATGGATGCTAGCTAGCTTGGTCCTTCCTAAAACACTAATTAGGCTTTCACTAGAGCCTAAAAACACTAAGAGGCTTTTCACAGTCAAAAGAAAATATCATGACCTGGGGCTGGGGCACTTTCCAGGGAAAAATAGGCAAGTTCAAGGACCTTGACAGTATTTAACAAGAGTGACTTGGTGACCAATCAGATATGGGGGTGAGAGCAGAAGAATATAGGCTATCTCCAAGATTCCTGGAGGAATTGTGAGGATATTGATACCCTTGATTTAAGAGGAATATAAAGATACAGGACCAGTTTTTGGAAGGGAGAAAATTAATTCCATTTTGAACCAGTTGATTAGCAAGATGCTTTGGCCTCTGGTTTCTCCCACCCAGTTCATATCACTTTGTAATATTTGACTTTTGCCACTTTTGTGAATAAAGATGTCTGACATTTAACCTGGAAACTTTAGGTATGCAGCTCAGTGTTCTACACTTAAGCTATTCTGCTATTGCTCATCAATATTAGACTATGTGGACCTTTATTTACCAAATTTTAGATCTTAAATCTAAATGTATCAAGAGATTTTTTGTATTCAAAGTAAAGCTATTCCAGTCATAGAACAGACATGTGCTGGTCACTTGTTATGTCACAAGGTATTGTCCAGGAGATGTGGAGATCACATACATGAATAAAGCATAGTCCTGCCCTCATAGAGTTAACAAGCTAATAGATGTCTTGATAAATGCGGAGAATCTTGGGGACTTGCTAACCACAGGTCTTCTCTTAGTCACTGGGAAGCTCTTCAGCTACAAAGTAGGTCAAACAAGCACAGTGTGTTTAATGACTTATAAATGCATATAGTGCTTCCTGGGTCCTGGCATCCACAACATAATTACATATTCCCAAGCCTGCTGCCACATGCAGAGAGGGCAGAATGGAGCACCCCGGGAGCTGATGTTCTGGGCAGGGCTGTGCAGACAAGCAGAGCAAGCATCATCAAGCCCAGGCCAAGAGGCAGAGGAAGACAGGGATGGGAGAAGAGACTGACTCAGCAGCAGCCATATGGCACCCCTACTGTTTGGGTACACTGTTTTCAACTGCAGACCAACCCTAAACAAAACTGTACCCAAAAGGAGAGCACAGCACAGTAGAGAACCATTGCCCCCATTAATGTAAAACTGGGAAGAGGATGTAATTTGAATGCACAAAGGAAATGCATGATGGATACACAGGAAGCTGTTAACCAGAAATTATTCCTAAGGAGAAAGGCTGTGGGTCAGAATGAGAAAGAGACTTCCTTTCCCATATCCCCATTTATTCTATTTGAACTCTTAACACGAGTATGTATTACTTCTTCAATGACAAAGAAAAAGTAAAGAAGCATTAAAAAATGTAGGGAATAAATAAATACAGAGAATTGCCCAAGGGCCCAGAAATTCCACTGCAAGTTAGACTCACAATAACCAAAAGGCAAAACCATCCAAATGTCCAGCAACAGATGAATGATCAACAAAATGATGTCCAGCCACACAGTGGAATACTACTCAGCCATGAAAAGGAATGCAGCCTTGGCGTGCTATAATGCCACTGAACCTCAAAAAACATGCAAGTGAAAGAAGCCAGTCACAAAAGGCCCACTGTTGTATGATTCCACTTAGGTGAAATACACAGACCAGTCAATCCATAGAGACACACTGATGGGTGTCAGGCTGAAGGAGGAAGGAATGAGGAGCAACTGCTTAATTGGGGACAGGGTTTCCTTTTCAGAGGTGATGAAAACCTTCTGGAATGAGTTAGAGATGGTGGTTGCATAACATTGTAAGTGTACTAAATGCCACTCAACTGGTGACTTAAAAGTGGTTAATTTTATCTTGTGTGACCATCACCTCAGTAAAAAATCGTTTTTTAAGTAAATATAAGGGGGGGATAAGGAGATAGGAAGATCACAGATAACCCCAGCAACAGCAATTGGAATGTCAGTGGGTACAGGGTAGGAGCCCAAAAAAGCTAGCTGGCCATACATCAGACCAGTGTACTCTTCAAACGTTGTTGGTTAAAAATAGAGCACAATGAGACTGAATCAAAATAATGACCATGAAGCCTACCCATGATCCCATCGCACTAAGAACTATTTTCATTTTTGTTCCAGCGTGGTTTTGACAACACATTTCTTGGAAAACACTAAATGAATAATCGCTTCCCCTGACACTCTTCCTGCTCATGGAAGCACACTGACTCATCAGGATAAACTGCTCCTCAAGCTGTTAAGGGAATTACTCAGTTGTGGTTGGATCTGGCAGGGTCCTGCCCCTTTGGGCTCTGCCGTCAGCCAGGCAAGGGCACACGTGTGGAAAAGGATGTCTGGGCCTGAGCTTTGTCCTGCCACTTGATGGATGGGGTGGGATGACCAGCTGCCCTTTGTGCTGCCCCTTCTCCACTCGCTGTCTCCCGTGAATCCCCCACTGCCACCAGTGCCATTTCACTGGCTTCTACTCCAGTAGAACCCATCATTTGGAGCTTTCCCATTGGAGTACCTAAGCGTCCCTTTAGCTTTCAGTTTGGCATGGCCCGGACTGCTTGCCTACATCCTCACCTCTGCCATGCAGGCTGTGGTCCAGTCTGCTTGTTACCCACGCAACTTAACGCTGACTTCTTGTCTTGCCCCACCTGAGCTTGCCCTTCGGCTCCTGGCATGTTCCTGGCTCCTGACTGCTCTCTGTCTTTGACCTGCTGCCCCTCTTGATTAAGCTTCATGTTCTGTCTGCCTGATTTCAACCGCTCTTTCAAATCACACACAGATTTCTGAGGTTACTCAGCCCACTAGCCACAACACTAGGTACTTCCTTGGGCCTGGTGTATGTCAAGCACCCCTTGAGCTGTGGGCATCCAGCCTCTCTCCAGTTTTTTCAGACTTGCCATTAACACATTGTCCAGCCCTGGATAGCTCATTGAAGCCACCAGGTATGCTTATAACATGCTCTAGGCTTTGGAACAGACTCATCATTCACGGACCCGGTTCTAATCACTCCCCTTGACCTTCACCTTGCACCTGGTGCACCTGTTCTGCTTACATCTTTTGCAGCTGCTTCACTTGCTTCTCCCATTTTTGTCCTCACCTCACACAATTAGACATATGCTTTTCATTATTTCCCTAGTAATGATCTCCAAGCTTCACTTCCATGATTCAAGTTCCCAGCTTGGCTGAAGCACCCACTCTGGGTTGAACTCATTCCTGGAACCCTGTTTGGTAGCATATTCCTGAGGCCCACTCCAGCCCCACGAGGGGGAATGGAACAAAGGCATTCAACCTAAAACTGTTGGATCAAATAACAAAGATGTCAATTATATTTGTTTAATTAAAACAAATCCACACCCTAAAATGATCAAAGATTCAACAGTAGAAAGAAAAACAAGAGGGAGAAGAAAAAAAAAGAAGAAAAGAAGGAAGGAAGAGAAAAAGCCAAAGAAGCTATAAAAGTAGCAGAGGAAAACTTAGGAGCATTTTTTCATAACTTTGAAGTGGGGAAGGCCTTTCTAACTATGACACAAAATCCAGACATCATAAAATATTTATAAATTCATCTTTATAAAAAATAAACCATGTTAGCTTTAAAAAAAAGTCAAAACACAAACAAGAAATGGAGGAAAAATCATTTTCTACTATAGCACAGACCAAAAGTTAATCTCACTAATATATGAAGAACTGCTACAAAATAATTTTTAATTAATGCTGTATTTTTTAAATTAAGATATCATTGATCTACAATCTTATGAAGGTTTCACATGAGCAACACTGCAGTTTCAACATTCACCCATATTATCAAGTCCCCCCCCCCACTGCAGTCACTGTCCACCAGTGTAGTAAGATGCTATAGAGACACTACTTGTCTTCTCTGTGCTGTACTGCCTTCCCGTTGACCTACCTATATTGTGAGCATTCATTATAGTGCCCCTTAATCCCCTTCTCCCTCCCTTCCACTCACCCTCCCCAACCCCTTTACTTTGGTAACCACTTCTTGGAGTCTGTGAGTCTGCTGCTGCTTACAAAATAATTTTTTTAAAATCAACAACTCAATAAAAGAATTGGCAAAGTATAGGAATGGACAGTTTACCAAAAACAAAATGCAAATAAAACATATAAAAGATATTCAACCTTACTCATAAAATACAAATGCTAGCTAAAACTACACTGAAACCCCAAATCAAAGCATTTGGTAACATACAATGCTGCTAAGACCATCAGCAAACAGGCCCTCTCATAAGCTGTTGGGAGAAGTGTGAATTGGTGACACCCATATGGAGGGCAATTAGTGGTATATATCAAAATTATAAATGCATTTACATTTTGTTCCAGCAGTTCCACTTCTAGAAATTTATTTTATGAATATTCTCACCTTAGTATGAAATGACTAGGAAGAAAGTTATTTATTCCAGTTTTGTTTGTCACAGAATATTCAGAATATATTCAATATTTAATCAGAATTTAAATAACAGGAAATTTTAAAGACTATTCTTGTCTTTATTTTATTGTGGTGAGAACATTTAACAAAGTCTATCCTCTTAATAAATTTTGAAGTATAAATTACTGCTGACTATAGGAAAACTCTGTTTTTTAAATAGTAAACAAAATAAGTCCTTAGAAAAACTCAAGAGAAAGGTTCTGAGAATCAAACCTCAAAACTCTAATTTTGTAACTCTGGCCCAGAGTCTGGCTCGGCAGATTTTTAAAATGCATTTCTCGAAAAAGCCTAAGGGTTATATGCATCGAGAAGTCTACTACCACGAAAACCTGTGTCACCTGAGGAGCAAATCTGCTCCTAGAGTATCCCCAATCTCTCTGGTTTTACTACTCCTGTGGAGCTGTTAGTTTATTGACAGATGGCATAGCAATGAAAATACAGCCACATGGGAGAGAAATAAAATACATGAAAAAGAAGATCAAAACATTCTCTCCAAACAGATTCCTTTTTATTCTAGTAAATATGGTTCTGAATTTTTAACAAAAACCTTCTATAACAAAATATTTCCAGCTGGGGTGCTACTCTCTGAGGATCTAAGGAAAGTATTAACTGGCTGTAGCTAGAATGAAAAACATTTTAAAGGCTTTTTGTAAAACCTGGTCATCTCCATCTGTATATTGACAGGGGGAAAAAAAGACATTTTTAACTGCCTTCCTATCTCTAAGTAGCTTTTTTTTTAGCATGCAATTAATTTGAAAGCTTTATTTGAAGCAAAATTGAGTGGATCAGAGAGGAAAGGTAAATGGATACACATCAGATTAAAGATAACTAGAAGAAACTGAGTGACCTATATATTCAGAAGATTTTGAGAATGACTGTGACGTTTTTTTCGGTGCTAGAGAAAGAAGTGGTGGTAAGTTGGCAATGGGAAACTGGGAAATTGCCTTTCTGAAATCGGTTTTTTCGTGTTTATTTGGGCCAGGCTGACTGCTCCTTGCCAACACCACTCCCACCAGCACCCTGTATACCACAAACATGCACAATCATCACATGCTGATGGCATCACAGGTACCCCAGCAGGGGAGCATTCTTCAGCTGATCTGGGTCCAGTGACATGACAGCAACTGATTGGGTGGGACACTAGCTCTAATTTTTCACCTGCAGATGAAAAAAGAAAACCTGATATTTGAAAAAGAGCCATTTTAAAACACTGTAACCAAGTATGGAGAGGCTCTCCTGAGCAATTAGCTGATTTCATTCTGCCACATGCACTCCCTGGAGGCTTTTTAAGAAACAACTGGGCTAACTAAACTACCATGTTAATAAAAAGCTAGAAATTAGCTTTGACAGTTTAAAAATGGCCAATTTCTAGTTATCCAAAGCCAGAGTTGCTGTAATTTCTGAAAATACTTTCATAAAGTATTTCTTAAAATACTATATAAGAATATATGGAGAAGGGGATTAAAGATGGTGGCATGAGAGGTGAGACAGAGGCTTCCTCCTAAAACTGCATATAATATGAAAATATAATTAATACAACTAATCCTGAAAGAGCAACAGGAAAGAGGGCCGTGCCAAACTGCATACACATGGAGAAAAGAATAAATATCACAGAACAGGGTAACGTACCAAAGCCGTGACCCAGCAGGATCCAAGCCATTCCCCCACCTCAGCTCACCAGTAGGAGGAAGAGAAACAGAGTGGGGAGGGAGTGGAGGCCTGGGACTGTTGAATACCTAACTCCGGAGTTCTGATCTGGGAACACAAACCTACATTTCATGGTGTTCTCATGGTACTCTTGTGATTAGGGGGATGGAAAGGTAAGACAGGCAGAATACCTGGAGAGACTGAGATTCCAGCCACTTGTGGAAAGCAGGGATCCATATCCGGCTGCTCTGGGACAAAAGAAAGGTGGGCAGTCTCAGAGACTTCCTAACAGCAAGAGGGCTGCTAAAGGGGAAAGGATTGCCCAGAGCTTACTTCTCAGGAGAAAGGACATGTAAACAAATTTATCCAGGTGCACTCTGCCCAGCAGGTTGGGAACTTTCTCTATCTTCAGGAGCTCCAGCTCCCTGGCTGGCTACAGAGCTCCAAGGACCCCCTCAGTGATACACAACCTACCGTGCCTTTCTCCTGGCCAGCCCCACGTGGCTCACAAACCAGCAAACCCTACCATGGCATTAGGCCAGCCAGAGGGAAGCCCCATCTACAGCAACTACAAAAGCAAAGCACAGAAGCTAATACGTGTGTGCTCAGCCCACAGGTTATGGCAGTGGAGACAGGCATAGCAGCCGGGAAGCAAGAAACAGCTCTTTCCCCCCACAGGCACCAATACCACTCCCCTGTGACCCCTGACATTGCTTCAGGGGCTGAGCAGCTCCAGAGAGTAGAGCTTCTGGGCACTAGAGGGTGCCATATACAAATATGAAATGCCAAAGGAACCTGGTTCAAAGTAAAATCATGAATACAACCACTGAGAAAAATTCAAACGAAATCGACCTGATGAATCTGCCTGAAAGGGATTTCAATATAAAAATCATTAACATGCTCATGAAGGTACAGAAAAATATTCAAGAACTCAGGAATGAATTCTGGTCAGATTTCAATCATTAAGGAACACAGTATCAGAAATGAAACATACAATAGAAAGTTTTAAAAGCATATTAGATATGGTTGAGGAGATGATAAATGAAATAGAAATTAGAGAAGAGGAATACAAAGAAGATGAGGCACAGAGAGAAAAAAGGATCTCTAAGAATGAAGAATATTGAGAGAACTGTGTGACCAATCCAAATGGAACAATATTCACATTCACATTATAGGGGTACCAGAAGAAGAAGAGAGAAAGAAAGTCAGAGAAAGTGCCTTTGAGGAGGTAATTGCTGAAAACTTCCCCAATCTGGGGGAGGAGATAGTCTCTCAGGCCATGGAGGTGCACAGATCTCCCAACACAAGGGACCCAAGGAAGACAACACCAAGACAAATAGTAATTAAAATGGCCAAGATCAAGGATAAGGACAGACTATTAAAAGCAGCCAGAGAGAGAAATAAGATCACATACAAAGGAAAGCCCATCAGGTTATCATCAGACTTATCAGCAGAAACCTTACAGGCCAGAGGGAGCAGCATGATGCATTTCATGCAATGAAGCAGAAGGGCCTTGAACCAAGAATTCTTTATCCAGTAAGATTATCATTTAAATTGAAGGAAGGATTAAACAATTTCCTGATTAGCAAAAGCTGAGAGAATTTACCTCCGACAAACCATCTCTACAGTGTATTTTGGAGGGACTGCTATAGATGCAAGTGTTCCTAAGGTTTAATAGCTGTCACCAGAGGTAATAAAACTACAGTAAAGAAAGTAGAACAGTTAATTACTAAGCAAATGCAAAATTAAATCAACTATACCCAAAGTCAATCAAGGGATAGACAAAGAGTACAGAATATGATATCTAATATATAAAGAATGGAGGAGGAGGAAAAAAAAAGAACATTTAGATTGTTTGTAATAGCATATTAAGTGAGTAAAGTTAGACACTCAGATAGTAAGGAAGTTAACCTTGAACCTTTGATAACCATGAATCTAAAGCCTGCAATGGCAATAAGTACATATCTATCGATAATCACCCTAAATGTAAATGGACTGAATGCACCAATCAAAAGACATAGAGTCACGGAATGGATAAAAAAGCAAGACCCATCTATATGCTGCCTACAAGAGACACTCTTTAAACCCAAAGACATACACAGACTAAAAGTTAAGGGATGGAAAAAATATTTCATGCAACTAAAAGGGAGAAAAAAGCAAAGCAGGAGTTGCAGTACTTGTATCAGACAAAATAGACTTCAAAACAAAGAAAGTCACAAGAGACAATGAAGGATATTACATAATGATTCAGCAGTCAATCAAACAAGAAGATATAACCATTATAAATATCTATGCACCCAACACAGGATCACCCACATATGTGAAACAAATACTAACAGAATTAAAAGGGGAAATAGAATGCAATGCATTCATTCTAAGAGACTTCAACACTCCACTCACTCCAAAGGACAGATCAACCAGACAGAAAATAAGTAAGAAGACAGAAGCACTGAACAACACATTAGAACAGATGGACCTAACAGACATCTACAGAACTCTACACCCAAAAGCAGCAGAATACACATTCTTTTCAAGTGCACATGGAACATTTTCAAGAATAGATCATAACCTAGGCCACAAAAAGAGCCTCAGTAAATTTAAAAAGACTGAAATTGTACCATCCAGCTTCTCAGACCACAAAGATATGAAACTATAAATAAATTATGTAAAGAAAAGGAAAAATCCCACAAACACATGGAGGCGTCACAACATGCTCCTAAATAACCAATGGATCAATGACCAAATAAAAACAGAGATCAAGCAATATACGCAGACAGATGACAACAATAATTCAACACCGCAAAATCTATGGGACGCAGCGAAGGCTGTGTGAAGAGGAAAGTATATTGCAATACAGGCCCAACTCAGGAAAGAAGAACAGTCCCATATGAACAGTCAAACTTACAATTAACAAAACTAGAAAAAGAAGAACAAATGAAGCCCAAATTCAGTAGAAGGAGAGACATGATAAAGATTAGAGTGGAAATAAATAAAATAGAGAAGAATAAAACAATAGAAAGAATCATTGAAAGCAAGAGGTGGTTCTTTGAGAAAATAAACAAAATAGATAAACCACTAGCTAGACTTATGAAGAAAAAAAGAGTCTACACACATAGAATCAGAAATGAGAAAGGAAAAATCACTGTGGACACCACAGAAATACAAAGAATTATTAGAGAATACTATGAAAAATCATAAGCTAACAAACTGGATAACCTAGAAGAAATGGACAGCTATCTAGAAAAATACAACCTTCCAAGGCTGACCCATAAAGAAACAGAAAATCTGAACAGACCAGTTAACAGCAAGGAAATTGAATTGGTAATCAAAAAACTACCTAAGAGCAAAATCCCTGAACCAGATGGCTTTACCACTGAATTTTATCAAACATTTACTGAAGACCTAATACCCATCCTCCTTAAAGTTTTCCAAAGAGTAGAAGAAGAGGGAATACTTCCAAACTCATTCTATGAGGCCTATATCACTCTAATACCAAAACCAGGCAAAGACACCACAAAAAAAGAAAATTACAGACCAATATCCCTGATGAACATAGATGCAAAAATACTCAACAACATATTAGCAAACCAAATTAAAAAATACATCAAAAAGATCATCCATCATGATCAAGTAGAATTTATTCCAGGGATGCAAGGATAGTACAACATTCGAAAATCCATCAACATCATCCACGACATCAACAAAAAGAAGGACACATGATCATCGCCATAGATGCTGAAAAAGCATTTGACAAAATTCAACATTCATTCATGATAAAAACTCTCAACAAAATGGGTATAGAGGGCAAATAACTCAACATAATAAAGGCCATATATGACAAACCCACAGCCAACATTGTACTTAACAGTGAGACTGAAAGTTTTTCCTTTAAGATTGGTAACAAGACAAGGGTGCCCACTTTCTCCACTTCCATTCAACATAGTACTGGAAGTCCTAGCCATGGCAATCAGAAAACACAAAGAAATAAAAGGGATCCAGATTGGCAAGGAAGAAGTTAAACTGTCCCTGTTTGCAGATGACATGATATTGTACATAAAAAACCCTAAAGAATCCACTCCAAAACTACTAGATCTAACATCTGAATTCAGCAAAGCTGTAGCATACAAATACACAGAAAACTGTGGCATTCCTATATACTAACAATGAACTAGCAGAAAGAGAAATCAGGAAAACAATTCCATTCACAGTGGCACCAAAAAGAATAAAATACCTAGGAATAAACCTAACGAAGGAAGTGAAAGACCTGTACTCTGAAAACTACAAGACACTCCTAAGAGAAATTAAAGAGGACACTAACAAATGGAAATGCATCCCTTGCTCTTGGCTAGGAAGAATCAATATTGTCAAAATGGCTATACTACCTAAAGCAATCTACAGATTCAATGCAATCCCTATGAAACTACCAAAAGCTTTCTTCAATGAACTGGAACAAATAATTCTAAAATTCATATGGAACCACAAAAGACCCCGAATAGCCAAAGCAATCCTGAGAAGGAGGAATAAAACAGGGGGAATTACACTCCCTGACTTCAAGCTCTACTACAAAGCCACAGTACTCAAGACAATTCGGTACTGGCACAAGAGCAGACCCATGGACCAATGGAACAGACTAGAGAACACTGATATAAACCCAACCATATATGGTCAATTAATATACGATAAAGGAGCAATGAAAATGACAGCCTCTTCAACAGCTGGTGTTAGCAAAACTGGACAGCTACATGCAAGAGAGTGAAACTGGATTATCGTTTAACCCCATACACAATAGTAAACTCGAAATGGATCAAAGACCTGAACGTAAGTCATGAAACCATAAAACTCTTTGAAGACAACATAGGCAAAAATCTCCTGAATATAAGCATGAGCAACTTCTTCCTGAACGCATCTCCTCGAGCAAGGGAAACAAAAGCAAAAATGAACACATGGTACTGCATCAAACTAAAAAGCTTCTGTATGGCAAAGGACAACATCAACAGAATAAAAAGGCATCCTACAGTATGGGAGAATATATTTGTAAATAACATATCTGACAAGGGGTTAACATCCAAAATATATAAAGAACTGACACACCTCAACACCCAAAAAGCAAATAACCCAATTAAAAAAATGGGCAGAGGATATGAAGAGACAATTCTCCAAAGAAGAAATTCAGATGGCCAAGAGACACATGAAAAGATGCTCCATATCACTAATCATCAGGGAAATGTAAATTAAAACCACAAGGAGATATCACCTCACACCAGTAAGGATGGCCACCATCCAAAAGACTAAGAACAACAAATGCTGGCAAGGATGCAGAGAAAGGCGAACCCTCCTACACTGCTGGTGGGAATGTAAGCTAGTTCAACCATTGTAGAAAGCAATATGGAGGTTCCTCAAAAAACTGAAAATAGAAATACCATTTGACCCAGGAATCCCACTCCTTAGAATTTACCCAAAGAACACAACTTCTCAGATTCAAAAAGACATATGCACCCCTATGTTTATTGCAGCACTATTTACAATAGCCAAGATATGGAAGCAACCTAAGTGTCCATCAGTAGATGAATGGATAAAGAAGAGGTGGTACATATACACAATGGAATACTATTCAGCCATAAGAAAGAAACAAATCCTACCATTTACAACAACATGGATGGAGCTGGAGGATATTATGCTCAGTGAAATAAGCCAGGCAGAGAAAGACAAGTGCCAAATGATTTCCCTCATTTGTGGAGTATAACAACGCAGCAAAACTGAAGGAACAAAATAGCAGCACACTCAGAGACTCCAACAAGGGACTAGTGGTTACCAACGGGGAGGGGTGTGGGAGGGCGGGTGGGGAGGGAGGGAGAAGGGGACTGCAGGATATTATGTTTAGTATACATGGTGTGGGGGTCACGGGGAAAGCAATGTAGCACAGAGAAGGCAAACAGTGAATCTGTGGCATCTTACTACACTGATGGACAGTGACTGCATTGGGGTATGGGTGGGGACTTAATAATATGGGTAAAAGTAGTCACCACGTTGTTTTTTCACGGGAAGCCTTCATAAGAGTGTATATCAATAATACCTTCATAAAAAATTTAAAAAAAAGAAAAAGAATATATGGGAAGGTCATATAACAGCAGAATGGAGCTCAGTCATACCAGTTCAACAGGCTAGGTCTAAGTCTTTTTCCAACTATAAAGTTTACTCTTCTTTGTGCAGGAAGTTGGAAAAGAAACTAAAAATAAAACAAAGTTTTACTTTACTGACAGGCATACAGAGTTTTTTTTTCTTACTTCTGGAATATTCCAAAACACTCATAACAAAAGCAGGAAGAAAAATGGGGATCATGAAAACATTAAGTTCAAATGCGCCCTTCTGAGACACTGTGTACCTGTTTGTTCCTTCCCATAACGCCAGCTTTAGTTCATGTAAACCACACTGCTCCATCTCTCTCCTCGTCGAAGAGTAGGGCTCTTTCCAGTTGTTGGTGGCAGGCAGGAGAAACAAGGCCAAAGGCAGGTTGAGCTGAGGTCAGGTGCTTGGAGATGCCAAAGCCTGGTACAGAGTAGAAAAGCAGAATTGGGAATAGGTGGAAGTTAGAACATGAGTCAATAGCCAGAGACACCAAGTTCAAACCAGGACAAGCCCAAACCAGCATCGTGGGGGTAAATCTAAGAACAAACCAGGCAGGGACACAAGACTAGGCAAGTTAAAAGAGACTACATATGAGAAACTAGATCTGCACAGACATTCCGTTCAGTGCTGTGACCTCTTCCTCTGCAGGCAGGCTTCTACTGGTCTTAAAGGAGCCATGCGCTGAAAAACATTAGTGAAGGGAACTAAAGCAATGGATATAAGATGAAGACTTGGTTATGCACAGATATGCAGCACAACCCCCAAAAGAGCGAGCTACAAGAGATACACTAGCTAAAGACTGGTGTCACTATTGTTAGAACAATAAATCATATACATCTAAACTGTAGCACCCTTGAAATACAAAGTAAGGCTGATGTAATACTCACCCTATGATTCATTCATTAAAATATCTGTTGAGTAGCTACAGCAGTGCACTGTGCTGAAAGCTAGGGGTTAAAAAGGTAACAAGATACAGTCTGCACTCCCAAGGAATTTACGGAGAGAGCCAGGGAAGTAAGGAACTGAAATGCACTGTGATGAACCCATTGCAAGGGGAAGTGGTGGAAGGTTAAGGTAAGATATCAGGATGATGGAAGGTTTCCAACTGGCAGTGAAATCCAAGCCGACAACAGCAGGAGTTCTAACTCTCTGACTTGAGCAGTGCATTTAATTATTCTCCAGAACCACAGAGAATTTGGAGAGAACTCAAAAGAAGACAAAGGAATGGAGGCCCATACACAGGACCCATCTGCCGGGAGTGAAGGAAGTAGTGTGGTATGATCTGGAGTATTGTTAAAAGTACTATTCTCACAATGTTAAAAAAAACAAAAAACGTAGGAAACATACATCGAAGTTTAATTTAGCTCCTTCAACGGAACCAACAGAGTGACAAAATGATTCTAAAGTAGATATAAGAATCAGATGTACAGATAGTCTGTTAAAGAAAAGAACCTAGATTAAGATCATTAAATTAGGTACAAAACCCACTATTATCCTACAGGGCAATAGATTATCACTTTAGGGTTCTGTTTTCTAGTAAGCAGAGTCATTTGCCTTGCTCTTGGGCAAAAGAGATTTTTATCTTACTAGTTTTTTACATATGAACTTCTCCATTAGGGCTTCTGTTGTAAAATGCCTGGGCTCTGTTCATTAGTAAGTAGTAAGTTAAATAAAGTGAACCTTTGCCAAGAGTGCAATGATCCTTCAATCGGTTTATTAAGTGATGCCCTAGCATAACAGAAAAAAAAGCACACCACCGTGTTTTGGGTAACTTTTTTATAGTAATCCTCTGAAATTCACCAAATATGAAATCATCCCAGAAGGAGGGTTGTGATCATCCTCAGTGTCCACAAATCATGAAACTAAAAGTTACAGCAAAACAGATTTTTTTGCTACCTGATTCTAAAGCACATTCCTAGCACTCTTTTTACTTACGTTTCCTCACTGAATCTGCCTCACCAATTCCATGTAGTAGGTTTCCTTGTATTTCATTTCCGTAGTAGAGGAAATGAAGGATCACAGAAATTCAGTAACTTGCCCCAAGTATAAATTAGTAAAGCCATCTGGGAGCGCAGTTGGGCAATATCAATCCAAATGTAAAATATACACATACTTTGACCCAGGAAATTCTCCTTTAGAATCTTATCCTAAAGAAAATGTTTGCTGTTTGGTATGTACTAACAAAGGATAAAGGAGTGGAGGGAAGGCAACCTGTGAGTCATCAAAAGGGGGAATGTTGAATAAATTAGGATATATCCATAGGATGGAATATTCAGCAATCTTAAAAATGTATGAGGTAAACCCACACTTACCTCCAAGATATATTGTTCAGCCAAAGAAGCAATTTTCAGAATAATGCATTCATGAAAAATAAAATGTGCTTATAAAAGGCTAGAAAGGACATAAATCAAGATAATGACATAATGGTGGTTACCCCAGGCTAAGGGGGTGTGAAAGGGAAAATGAGGAAAGATAGGCTGGTAGGAGGACAGTTTTCCATTTCCTTCTATACTTATACTTCCCTAGAACCATTTACAATGAAAGTGATTGCTTATACAACTCTTTTTTTTTTTTACTGTAATCGCTAAGACTTTTTTTTCTGCCTTTTGAATTTATTTATTTTTTAATAGTTTATTTTGGTATCATTAATCTACATTTACATGTGCAATATTATGGTGATTAAACTACCCCCTTCATCAGGTCCCCCCCACCAACCCCAATACAGTCAGTGTCCATCAGCATAGTGAGATGCTATAGTCACTACTTATCATTCTCTGAGTTGTACAGCCCTCCCCATGCCCCCCTAACATTACATCTGCTAATCGTAATGCCCCCTTTTCCCTCTTATCCCTCCCTTCCCACCCATCTTCCCCAGTCCCTTTCCCTTTGGTAACTATTAGTCTGTTCTTGGGTTCTGTGAGTCTGCTGCTGTTTTGTTCCTTCAGTATTTTTTCTTTGTTCTTATACTCCACATATGAGTGAAATCATTTGATACTTGTCTTTTTCGGCTTGGCTTATTTCACTGAGCATAATACCCTCTAGCTCCATCCATGTTGTTGCAAATGGTAGGATTTGTTTTCTTCTTATGGCTGAATAATATTCCATTGTGTATATGTACCACATCTTCTTTATCCATTCATCTCCTGATGGACACTTAGGTTGCTTCCATTTCTTGGCTATTGTAAATAGTGCTGCGATAAACATAGGGGTGCATCTGTCTTTTTCAAATTGGGCTGCTGCATTCTTAGGGTAAATTCCTAGGAGTGGAATTCCTGGGTCAAATGGTATTTCTATTTTGAGTTTTTTGAGGAACCTCCATACTGCTTTCCACAATGGTTGAACTAATTTGCAGTCCCACCAGCAGTGTAGGAGGGTTCCCTTTTCTCCACATCCTCGCCAACATTTGTTGTTGTTTGTGTTTTGGATGTTGGCCATCCTCACTGGTGTGAGGTGATATCTCATTGTGGTTTTAATCTGCATTTCTCTGATGATTAGCGATGTGGAGCATTTTTTCATGTGCCTGTTGGCCATCTGAATTTCTTCTTTAGAGAAGTGTCTATTCATGTCCTCTGCCCATTTCTTAATTGGATTATTTGCTTTTTGTTTGTTAAGGTGCGTGAGTTCTTTATATATTTTGGATGTCAACCCCTTATCAGATACGTCATTTATGAATATATTCTCCCATACTGTAGGATGTCTTTTTGTTCTACTGATGGTGTTCTTTGCTGTACAGAAGCTTTTCAGCTTGATATAGTCCCACTTGTTCATTTTTGCTTTTGTTTCCCTTGCCCGGGGAGATATGTTCATGAAGAAGTCGCTCATGTTTATGTCCAAGAGATTTTTGCCTATATTTTTTCTAAGAGTTTTATGGTTTCATGACTTACCTTCAGGTCTTTTTTAAAATAATAATAAATGGTAAGGGTTCAAGAAGGATGACTTGCTAGAGATAATCCAACCAGTAAGAGGAATTTAAATCGCGATTCAAACTCAGGTCTGGGACTTAAAAGCTGTAGGCTGCAAATTATTATTCACCTCATTGCTCATCCATGATCGGGGGTGTTATTGAGGACTTGTGTACCACATCTGTCAGGGAGAAAATTCCTTTAGAGTTAAGGGTTGGGACCTGCTTTGCTTCTCCCAAGTCACTGGCATAATTTTTCTTCTTCCAAAACAATGAGAATTCTGTACCAGAACATAACTGCTTTTCATGTTGATGACCAAGAAACTTTGAGTCAAATCCAGCACCTGACTCCCATATTCTGGTTTCAAGGTAGACACTCTGTCTCAGGCACAAACTGAAAGTTGGTTAAATGGGGGTCCAGGTCCATGTCAACTTGTGGCTAGTCAGTCAGACCCAGCATGTTGAGCTACATCCCCTTCAGTCGCCTCAGCAAAACGTCAGGTAGGTGTGTTGCCACACACACACAGAAAATGTGTTTGACACTCAGCTGATCTACTGAGACATCTCATGCACCATGCTGGTCTTTAAAGGTAAACAGACCAGGAGACACAGCTTCAGAAGAGCAAGGTAACCAGAGGCTTACACCCTTCAGGGATGAGGATCAGAATCACCTAACTGGATAAGCCCCTCAATCAGCAGAAGCCCTAGGCCGGGGAGAGAGAAATGTACAGTGGGTTGCAGAGGACAATGTGATGAGTGTCAGTTACAGCCCTGAGGTCAGCTGTAGCATGAGGGGCTATAGTTCATCCTGTTAACTCTTCCCTTAAAGTTCCCCAAGAAATAGGACTGACCAGAATTCTAGTGGAACTGTTCGCAGAGAGGACACACTTGCTCTAAGGAGTAAGGGGAGCTGGCTGCTCAAGGGGTGGACTGTAATGGATGCTGTGGTGCTCACTCAGGGGTTCCCTCTTCAGAACCAGTGCATCTATCCTCAGACCAGCTGCTGAAGGCTTATAGCTTGCATCCCTCACTAACAATTGCCCTCAGCCATAAGAAACTGCCCTGGACAAGTGGCCATGTCTTCCCAGGGGCAGCTCAGGCCAACAGTGTAATTGGCTTGTAGCTGTTCTTTAAAAAACTGAAAACTTCTTTTTTAAAAAATCATTTAAAAGAGCCCCTTTTCAAATAGGTTTCTGGATAGATGTTCTCAGGGTTTAGCAAGGAACTGGGCTAACTAATTATGGTGGAGTATAGTGGGGCAATGCTTTCTCCGCACCCAAGCTTGAGTTGAAAGGCAGCACCACTGGCAGCTGTTTCCAGCTCTTTAAGGTCCTCTCAGTCCACCTCTGCAGCTGCACACCCTCTGCCCCAGTCCAACAGCCTTGCTAGTTTGAGTTCTCAAAACAAGATGCTCTTCCCTCCTCCCTTCCTCTCCTCATGCCCAGATTCCGACTCTGAGGGTTTTGTTGCTGACCTCATTTATTTCATCCTCCTTATCTCAAACTTTATCATTTCTTCAGGCTGCAAAGTTAGAATCTGCTTCCTCCATGTTCTGAAGCCTTTCTTCTTAAGGGTTAAATGTCAAGTGACACCTAAATACACCCAAGTGTCAAGTCCTCCTCCTTTTACTGGAAGGGGGTCTTAGATGAGGATAAGGCTTATGACTTAGCGTTCAGCTGTGCTGGGCCTCTTTTCAAAGCGTGGGGTCCAGGCCCACCAGTGTGTGCCCTGGATCTTGAAATCACAGAGCTCATAAGCCAGCATCTAATGAGAAGGACTGACTGCATTTCAACTGTCTAAATGCCTTTTTTGACCCCATGAACGACTCTTGAGAGTCAATCTGCTGGCATAACATAGGAGACTGAGGAGCCCAAACCTCAGAGAGAGAATTATTTAAAAGCTAGAGCTCACGCCATCTTTAGTGTATGTTATGATTCCCTTATCTTTGAGTTAAGTAATTAGCTGGAATTCAATGAGCTTAATTGGTGTATTAGAAACAGAAAAAATCACTAATATGATTGCTTAGAGCTTGAATCGAAAGCCTAGCTCTGCTCCTTTTGAACTATAATTAATTTGTTTGTTGCGAAATAAGAGTACGTTTTGAGTAAAGCAAAATACACAAAGAAGCTGAACATGCGCTGTGGCTGCAGTGAGGTATGCCAGGGGGCGCTATGGCCCAAGGTTTACATTTTACTCCACTCTCATTTGGGGCAAAACAATTTTGAATGGGATTACACCAGAATTTATTTCAACAAAAAATATGGTCACTTAAGTGCTTCCTCCTCTCTTTGAACACAGCCCATTTTCTTCTATTATGATTGACCCATCTTGTCCCCCTCTCATTCTATACGCCCTGTTTTTTTTTTTTAATGTTTCTTTCTTTCTTTAGTTTCTCCTCTCATTTATTTAACCTTTCTCTAAATCCGGTATGGAGGGCTCAAACTTGATTTTCTGAAACATCATATATCTAATTATATGCTCATTATTATAGGGGGATCTCCAAGAGCACACACATGCTGAAAATGGTATTAGCCACCATACCAAGGGACCACATTTTCTGAGCCAAAAATTGGGATCTGTGTTCTGATAAGCATGAGGGTACTTCTGAGAGCAGCCAGATAAAATTTTGATACTAGTCCATAAAATCCAGGTCACATTGTCACAGGAACTATAGAGAGAGGATCTCACATGCACAGCTGGTGTGCACAAGAGGAACTCCCCTTCCAGGCTGGCATTAATGTCCTAACGCTGGATTATACAATAAAAATGAACGCATCACACCCACAAAGCCTTTATTAAATTGCACATATTTACCTGGGCAAGAAAGAGCCTCTTGGTTTCCTCACTGGTTCACTGGCATAAATTGGCATACAGTACTGTCTCAAAAGATACAATGAGCATCTCTGAGCAGGGAACAAATATATATTCATGGGGAGCAGAAAAGATGGGAGGCACCCAGCAGCAGAGAAAAAGGCCAAACCAGGTGGGGTGCCTAACCCCAAAATCAGGAGTGAGGACAAAACCTAGCCCTGGGATGGGACAGACCTGATCCCAGAGAACATGTTGCTGTTTCCAGGTAAGAAGTTTGTTTGTTCTTCTATGTTTTCCCTCTCCCTCTCTACTCTAACATCCTCACCTTCTGTCCTCCCTTTCTCATGGCTCTCCGCCAGCTTTGTGTCTCGGAAGACCTCACAGATTCATGGAACACAGAACAATAGATCGAAAAGGTCCTTAGAGGCATCTCTTCCAACCTTGAATAAACAGTTGATGAGCATGGAGCCCAGAGGGTAGCGACTTGCTCCGCCAAGAACTGGAAGAGGCATGTTTTGAATATAGACCAAGAATCAGGGCTTTTTTTTTTTATCACCACTGCTGCCTTTCTGGATGAATTTTAGGACAATGAGAAAATGGTAATAAGGCATTCTACCCTGTCAGGAGAGACAAGAAGAGAAAGAACAAGTGGCTTATATGGAAAACAAGGGTAAAAGATAATCAGGAGAAGAAGAACATAGCAAAAAGAAGAGAAAGGAAGGTAAACGCAGGTAGAGGCACAGGGTCTTCTGAGCTACAGTGCTATCACCATCCAGTACAAAACTAAATTTAAATAATCCTGTGAATTCCACTCCTAGGTATTTACACAAGAGAAATGAAAACATGTCCACAAAGACTTGCACAAGAATGTCACAGAAGCTTTATGTACAATATTCAATAACTTGAATCAACCTAGGTGTCTATCAATAGGAGAATGAATAAACAAACTACAATATATCCATACAATGGGATGCTGGTCAGAAATACCACTGATGATCACATGGATGAATTTCAGGCATTACACTGAGCAAAGGAAACCAGACACAAGAATATGAGCATTTGTTAAAATTCATGGAAAAACATACTTAAGATCTGTACACTTCATCTTAAGAGAAAAAAACATAATACTAAACTCTAGTTAATGATAATGGATTTCCAAATGTTCAGGAATAAAGAATATACCAATTTACTTTGAAATGCATCCAAAAAATGAGATGGACTGATGGCTGGAGAGATGGGAGATATGTAATAAAGCAAGTATAGGAAAATGTTAACCCATACAGTCAAGGCAGTGGGTCTATGGGTGTTCACAGTAAAATTCTTTCACCTTTTCTGCATGCTTAAAATTTTTTCTTGAAAATACATTGAGGGAAACTCACTAAAGGACACAGTACATTTAAAAAAAAGACTAAAATACTGTGCATGATGATTTTGAACTGAAATTTTCTCTTAACATAGGTGTGTGGAGGGACAGTGAAGATAAATATTTCTGGAGGATGCACTAGACCCAGGGAGCCAAACTTTTTAAAGTCCTTCCTGCTCTGCACGCCCTCCTCCCTACATTTTCTGCCTTTCTCAGATTCTCTATCACTTGTAGCCAGATTTTATCACTTGTCACAATCATGGGTCATTAACTTTTTCAAGTGATCTGTGTGTCTCATGCAGCTCTGCTCCAGAAACAGGTCCTGGGTTCTAGGAGCTGCTGTAGGAACACAGCTGGGCTGCCATGAGCTCTGATAGGCAGAGTTATCTGGTGGTGTGGAGCTCTGGGAAGTAGGACTTCCGGTGCTAAAACCAGGACGAGATTGTCATGCTGGCACTGAGTTGACATTTCATATTCACAAGAGTTTGAGTTTATTTTTAAATTATGATAGTGAATTAATTCAGTGGATTTTACATTTTACTTAGTACATCATTGTTTTACTTGCAAACATCTGATAATGTTTAAATCAAATTCCGCAGATAAAAGGCCCTGAGATACAATGTCTCTTACCACAACTGCCTGAAAATACACATATATATATGATATAATTAATGGGAACTGCACGTGTGAAATGAAGCAAAAAACAAGCAGTCTGGCCTGGGGTCTGTCAACTCCACCAGTGGGAGGCTCCAGGCACCTACCTGGGATACCCCGGGTACAAACCTAGACTCTTCCTTTGAATTGTTTCTGTCCATGTGCATTTCTATGCTAAGAAAGGAACTCCACTTTCCTTTGAATTGGTATTTTTCTTTTTCACTGTGAATTAAGGTAGTGATATCAATTTCTACAAACTAGACACAAAAAGTACTCCATCTTCTTCATAATCAAGCGCATATAGCTACTTCTATGTATCGTCAATATTCGGGAAATTCACCTGGATGACAAAATTCAATGTAAGCAAATAATGGATCTCACCATGAAATTCCCGTTTAAAACATAACTCTACCACTTAATGAAAAAGAATCACTAATTCCACCATAGTAGAAGGCAATTTTTCTGTGGATTATGATAACAGGCAATGCTTATTTTTGAATATCTATTTTAAAATATCTGATATTTAACTATTTTAAATATCCTGACTCTAAATGCCAGAAATGAAATAAACACTTTGAAGAAATGTGTAGAGGCTACTGTGTTACCAAACCTGGATGACATGATTCCTTTGCAGTAGAAGTCCAATAAAATCCTTATGTGTAGAAGATGTAAGGCAAAGCCCCCAACCACTTGAATGTCTGGTGTGTCCAAGACATTCCCCGGCCCTGACTCATTTTACCTGGAACTGAATCATAATGTAAATGAGAACCACATAGCACTTAACTGGTAACTCTCCTAAGGAACTTGCCACATTTGAGTTCTCATCCATCACACCCTAAACATGTGATGTTCCTTTGTGCCTCAGATTTGCACAGGCTGTGCCCTCTGCCTAGAAAGCCTGCCCACCTTTAATCTGTCTTGCGAATCTCTAGTCATCCTTAAAGACGTATCATGATGTTCCTTCCTCAGTGAAGCCTGCCCAGCTCATGCAAGCAGAGTTGGGTACATTGTCCTCAGTTCCTCTACAGTTTTTCATCACACTGCTATTGGAACACATACGCAACACATAATTACTCATTTGCATGTGTTTCTCTACACTAAACTGTGAGTACACGGATGTGTGCTAGTTATCATTTTGTCCCTAATACCTGGTGCATAGAAGACATGGTTGGGTGGCTGCATGAGTCAGTGGTATTCTGATTCCTGAATGACACCCTTCAAAAGCATGAGTACAGGTCGCTCTGACTCACTTCGTACACCTGACAAGGTATAACTCATTGTCTTGCACAGTAGGCAAAAATAAAGAGCTGAGTGGATGAGATGTCATAACATTAACCATAACTGCAAAATTGGCAAACCCTTTTTTTCAACTTCTACACTCTTTTAATCCACATTATACAGTATTTTTCAATCCATAACGGAAAGAATGGCAATCATTACAGAATTTTCCATATGTACATAAAAGATAAGAGGGGACTAATTTCCAGACCAATGATGGCTTTAAAGTCCCACCTGTCCTGTCATACTAGGTGTCCACATACTCAGGACCACTGGCACCCTTTTCCCACCAGTGTCTCTGGAATAAGCGAGCTGGAGGTAAAGCCCGTTTATATTATCTCTTCTCCACATCTTGGCCTCTTTTTTTTTTTCCCTACCCCAAGGTTTAGAGCTAAGGTCATAAACTGGCAGCCCAACCACAACCTGTTTTGCCAAGGAGTAAGCACCTGACCGAAGCAAGATTCAACATGCAGATATAGGGAGGCAGCAACAAGGTCTCTCTTCTGCTTGGATCATGAACTGTATATGATCCAGGTATAACCATCTTCCCCGGCCCATGGAAGATGCAGAGGGAAGGCAAGGCTCCCAAAGGGAAGTAAAGCCAAGGCAGAGAGAGAGGGAGATGCTGATAACAGCATCTGAGCACTTAAAATCAGGGGTGTGGGAAGCCAGCCATACCCCCCTGGATTTCACAGTTCTATCAGCTAATAAATACCATTTTTCCTTAGGCTGATTTGAATGGAATTTTGCCATTCATCATCAAGAGTCCCCATTCTCCTGGTTACCAGGCTTAAAAAAATATAAGACATCTTTACCTCTTGATTTCCCTCTCCTCCAACATTCAGTCTGTGACCAAACCTTGTGACTCTCATTTCCATTAGAGTTGCCATGGCCCTGGTCTCTTCTGCCCTCTCCTTGCCATCACCAAGCTAATACCCGCATCGACCTTCCAAAGGCTGTTGCGATAGCTTTCTAACTGGCCTCCCAGCCTCTAGACTTTTCCTATTTCTCCAATTGTATGCCCCTGCTAGACCTCTTGAAACATAAAGCTAATTATGTAATTCTCCTCTTTAAAACGTTCCCATGGGTACCCATTGCTTCCAAAATAAGAAAGTAAATCCTATATTGGTTTCCTAGGTCTGCCATAACAAAGTGCCCCCAACTGGGTGGATTAAACAACAGACATCTATTTTCTCACATTTCTGGAACCTGGAAATCCGAGATCAAAGTTCTGACAAGGCTGGTTTCTTGTGAGCCTCTCTCCTTGGATTGCAGATGGCCGTCTTCTCCCTGTGTCTTCACATGGCCCTCCCTCTGTGCGTGCCCGGGTCCCGATCTCTGCTTCTTATTAGGAAACCAATCATACTGGATTAGGGCCCACACTAAAGACTTCATTTTAACTGAATTACCTCTTTAAAAATCCTACCTCCAAACACAGTCACATTCTGAGCTGTTGAGAGTTAGGTCTTCAACATATGAATGGGGGGTGCAGTACAATTCAGCCCATCAAAATTCCTCACTCAGATTATACAGTTCCAGATCAACATTTTCATCCCTACCAACCTTGTTTCCTACCCCCGCTCACATACTAAGCTCCCCCGGACCGCTCCTGAAGAGCCTCGCATTTCCTGTCTCGGGCCGTTGTTCTTTCCTGTCCACATCTCATCTCTCTCCATCAGAACCGGCCCGTCCTTCCACGCCCTTCACAGAAGCCAGCTCCTGGAAGCTTGCCTGTTTTCTTAAGTGGAAGCGCATTCTCGTCCTGCGGGGGCAGGCATCCCTTGTTTTGCCCACCTCCATCCCTACACTCCTTTACCTCCCGCTTCTCTCCATTCCATTTGGTCTGGTGGAACCTCCACTAAGTAGAGAATCCTTGGCCACATGTGCGGTCATGTGATCCAAACTCAGCCAATCAGAGCCAACCTCCTGGGTCGGCTCTCCTGATTGGAAACCCTCCACAGGGTGGTCTGCACCGAGTCACCTGGTCCTTGAGTCCCTCCTGTTGCAGCCACCACTGGTTCCTGTCATTCCCGAAGCTTCTGTAAGCTCTCTGTCTGTATTCAGTGAGCTGCCCAGACTCCAAATAAACCCATTGTTTTTCTTTCTTAGGTTGGCCAGTGTTTGTTCCTTTCACGTGCAATCAAATATCTCTACTGATAGACTTTGAACGCCCAGAGCACAACGCTTGTACATCTCAAAACACGCACCAGTTCTGCCTTGTATGGAATAGCGTCCACATCTCTTTTTTCCCCTTTGCTCTTCTGCATATTCAAGCACCTAACCCATTCTGTGCTCACTGCCTTAACGGGATGTGATGGAGCAGAAAAGAGAGAAAAAACAAGTTTCCTAGTGGAACAGAAATGGCTCACAGCACAATTTGGAAGCCACAGTATTTGAAATAGTAGGATTCCCCACCCCATCTGTTCAATCGTCCCAGACCAGGAGAATCTCGGAGCTGGAAGAAGGAAAGATGGAGGGCAACTGAGGAGAACCAAAACGTCAATTGGTCCTGGAGGGAAGAGGCATTTTATCTTGTGTCCTACATAGAACCTTGGGGAGGTAGTAAAACCCTATAAAGAAAATTAATGGATGGTGTGTGTCTTGATTGAGGCTGCTGTAACAAAATGCCATAGACTGGGTCACTTATAAACCACAGAAATGTATTGCTCACAGTTCTACAAGCTGGAAGACCAAGATCAAAAGGTCAACAGATTTGGTGTGTTGTGAGAGCCCAACTTCCTGGGTTATAGACGGCATCTTCATACCTTGTCCTCACGGGGTGGGGAGGGGTGAGGTAGCTCCCTGGGGCCTCTTTTATAAAGGTACTAATCTCATTCATGAGGGCTCTTCCCTCATGACCCAGTCATCTCCCCAAAGCCTCACTTCCCAATGTCATCACCTCAAGGAGGGAGGAGAGGGAGGACTTCAACACAGGAACTTTGAGGGGCAGAAACACTCAAACTGCTGCAGTGTGTTTAGGCATGCTGGGAAGAGGTGCACTGATTTCCACACACTCCAGAAAGGCCTAGAAGTAGCAGAGAGAATCAGAAAGTCCTAAAGGGACCATGCAGAGCACGTGAGTATGACCCTGTGAACTGATAACATGGAACTGGGGGGCAGAGAGCATCTCAGCAGACAATGCTGGCAGGTGAACTGAGGACCATCAGGGTGCCCCTCAGAGGCCTTAGAATAATGGGAGCCCTGAGAGAGTCAAGCCCCCCAAAATGGTGGCAACCTCTGCTTTTATTCCAACCTGGTAAAAAGTAGGCTCAAAACAGAAATTAAATTGTTTTAAAAAAGATAAAGAAATTGTTCTTTCTTTCCTGAACTGAATACCAAGATTTATACCCCTGATATGCTTATTTCTTTACTAGTCTTATCCTTCCTAGGAGCAGTGACAGAGCAGATTCCTCTCTCATCTCTACAACCCCTACAACTGTTTTCTGTGATATATGCAAAGTAGACAATAAATGTTTTTAAGTTGAATCAAATTGAATCAAGTACAGATTGGGAAGAGTACAGCAGGGCTGAATTACCAATGGCAACAGGACAATTTTTCTTGATTTATGGGAAGAGCCCTGTATATTTTTTGTATTTTCACAAGAAAATCAGAGAGTTGCATCAGCGGTCTGGAAACCTCAATGGAATTTCCTTCACCGGCTGAGTGAAGGTTGTGTGACCCCAGTGATTAGGAGTTGCCAGTGTCTCTCACTCATGGTCAGAGAGTGTTTGTATTTTTGCAAAATCAAACCACAGATTTTTTTTCATTGGAAGGGACGTTAACCAATGAGCCAACACCCTTACTTTCAAGTGGGCAAAAAACTGAAGCCCAGAGTCATGTGGCAATTTACCCGAAGAAGCAGTCGATGAGAGTCAGAGCAAGTATCTGTCCCCTCTCTCCCCATTTTCCCATCCAGCGGTGACTTCACGACCTGCCCCTTCCACCAGTCTCTTGCAGACCTTCAACTCTCTTGCGGCATCTTCTCCACTCTCCACCCCCCACAACAACCTGGAAAAGCTTCAACTTGGATGAAGCCACAGTTTCCAAGCTCTTTGTACATCTGAGCGGCTGAGCTCTGCTTGAGAATATCAGACAACCTCCCAGATTGGTGCCACCATAAATTCATGACTGCCAGACTCAACTGGGCCCCTGAGGCTGCCAGCCACCCACCAATGCCTCCTTGCTCTGCTCTTTCACGGGCTCTGCACTCTAGTTACTTCACAATTTCCCTACTCCCCTCAAAGCTCTGACCTCACCAGCTCTCCATTTTATGCTCAGTCCTACCGCAGGAAAGGAAAGCCCTCTGTCTCCCTTAGACCTCCACCTCCAGCAGCTGCCTCCCCTCCCCTCCCCGCCAGCCCCACCATCCACCAGTGCTGAGTCCCACCTCCTCTCACAGAGCTCAGTCTGCGCTTTGTCCCCTTCTGCTCCTTTTCAACTTCTTCTAAACTATTTCCTTATCATTAGCACTTGAGTAGATGCTCACAGGTGGTTCCTGTGTTTAAAACCCAAGCTTCCTCAGCAGCTTTTCCCTGTGTCCTCTTTCCTCATTCACCTCAATTCCTCCTCTCAAGTTACCGACACTCACGGTGTTCATTCCCACCAAGTCCGCCATTACCTTGATCGACTACGGTGTCCTCTCCAGGGACCTCATTGCTGTTAAGCCCAATACAGTGTCCTTGCCTTACTGGACAACATTTGGTCCCAGTCAGCAGTCTTTCTCTTCTTGATTTCTGTGATGACACATTCCTGATTTTCTCAGACATCTCCTGCCACATACCGTTCGTCTCCTTTTCTAGCTACCGTTCCTGGGTCCATTCTTTTTTTGGAGTCCCTTGGGGGTGCTAGCCTGTCTTCTCTGGTCACCCAAACTACTGTCACTAGGCAATTTCATCTACTTCCTTGACTCCAGGGTTGAAAACTCCCAAATCTGTGTCTGCCCATCCAGACCTGACACCAGAGCACGAGATCTAAAATTCAGCTGACATCTCCACATGGCACCTTCAGTTCAACATGTTTTAACTAGCTTCTTCATCTCTGCCTGCCCGCCCGCCCCAAAAAGCCTCCCTTCTCTTCCCAGTGAAAGGCAATACCACCCACCCACTTACCATCCTGAACTCCTCCTCCTCGTGACGCCCAAAGGTAATCGCTGAACACTCTCCAGTCCACTCTGTCAGTATTCCTCAGATCAGCCTACCTCCTGGGAGAAATCTGCAGGGAAAGGTGAGACTTGCAGCCAGATGAAGTAGGTTCAAATCGCAGATCTACCACTTGGTTATGCAACTAACTCAGCCTCTCTATGGTTTCTTCATTTACTAAATGTGGGAGGTAATAGTGGACCTTCCTCATGGGGATGCTATGAAGATTAAATGAGACAGTGCATGGGAGCACTTAGAAGAGCATTTGACACAAGATGGCTACTGGCTGTCATCCCAGTCCTCACTGCCCACTTGAGAGCCAGTCGTGGCCCCACTGAATCTCCCCTGGCTTACCCTGCTGCCCTTCTTGTCCAGGGTCTTGTCTCACCTCTAACTACTGTTACAGGGATCTTGTGAAACAAAATTTGATCAGATCGCTTCCCTGTGAAAACTTCACAGTGCCTTTCCATTGCTCTTAAAACAAATTTCAAATTTCTGAACAGAGCTTATGAGGTCCTGCATGTTCTAGCCAGGAACACGCCTTTCCCATGCAACCCCACACCTGTGTTAATTGTGTCGGCTTCTCCTCCCCCTCCAGGTCTCAGGGAAACTTCTCTTGCTCTAGGAAGACAAGTTTTCTCCTCCCAAGTCTTAGAACCCCCATCCTCCTCTTGTCCCTAAAACTTGCCACTGGCCTTCTCCTTGTGAATTTGTTTCTTGCTGCCGATTATATTTTTTTCTGCTATCTTTGGCATTTATTGCTTTGTTATTGCCCCCAACTAGATTATGAGGTCTTTGGGAACAGGGACTCCAGTTAATTCACAGCTAGATCACAAGAACCTAAAAGAGTGTCTGGCACAAAGGACATACAAGCATTTGTTAAAAGAACTGAATGGCACCGAGGCTACCATTTTCTCAACACAGATACTGGGTTTTTAGGTAGGAGAAAACATTGCAATTCATTTTGGATATTGAACTCCCAGCAAATCTTCTTAAAATGATATGATATGTTCTTGTTCAGAGACGGCTCACCTTGAGAAACCTTGTATAATTTTCTCAGATGACTTCTGGGTACTCTCTCACCTCCACTGAAACACATCTTCATAGAACCAGCTCCAGAGACGCTTCACCTTGAGGGAAGCTTGGTTCTTCTGTATGGAGAGATTTTTTACATTAGAAAAGCCTGTGGGCCACGTTAACATGAATTAATGACCTTAATCACATTTGACAACCCTTTCTACTTAAAATTATTTATGAAGTTCAAGTGAGTAGTTAGTAAATTAATGACAGATTTAACTTCAAATGGACCTTCCTTCCTAATGCTTTTGCTATAATGACTTGCAATAGGAGGTAGCCCCTCTTGATTTTAGGAAGTAGTAAAAGAGAGTTTCTTTCATTTCGGAATGTTCTTTTAAAATATCTTTCCTTAGGCTGAAACAGATGAGCGTCAGAAAGGGCATGTGTCACTAATTACTCTGATTAAACATTTATCCTTTTCATATTAACATTAGGGTATTTTTTTTGTTCCCCCAATCTTGTTCTACCTTATTCTCCCCCTCTTTTCCCTTCCCTCCCCATTTTTGAGGGGGAAAAAAAGGGAGCAGGAAGAAGAAAAAGTATGTAATTTATACATATACATATTTGTACATATATTGTCTTACCAATGGGTTTCAGCCCCAGACAAGTTCACTATGGATTCAATGTGACCAAAGAAATGACAGTAAAACATTCTTGGGGTGAAAGGGTTATACCCAACTTTATTTCCACAGTGGCAGGTCAATCACTAGAATCCAGTCCACTCAGAGCGAGTCTGCATGCAGCAAGCCGGTCTCTGCCTCTGGGCCCCTCCGCCCTCGCAGCCGTCTCAGCCTCTGTCCTCGGCACTGCCACCACCCCAGTCTCTGCTCTGCTCTCCTGCAGCCTTGCAGCCGTGCCACAGTGTCACCCAGAGCACTAGACAGGGCTCTTTATATAGAGTCAATAATGATGTATTGCCCACACGTGTGTAGTGAGCTAGCCAACGAGGGCCAGGTGAGAATCCTGGCCACAGGAACCTTCATTTTATCCACATATATGTATGTATATAAATGTGCTTATATCTATATACATAAATACTTAGTATGTCCCAACATGTTTGTTAATAATTTCCAAGGTCATCTTCAAAAATGGATAAATTTCCATAAATGCATGTGAATGTATGTATTACATGCATATATATGCATTCATGTGTATAGTGTGTATATATTATATGTATAAATATATCATATGTGTATATACATAATGTATGTGTGTTACATATGTATATTATGTGTACATACTATGAATATAAATCCATATGTTCATTTGAATCTATGGAAATTCCACCCATTTATGCAGATGACCCTGGAAATTAATAAGGATGTTAGAATATACTAAGTATTTAGGATATACTAAGTTTTTATGTCCCTTACAAAACTATACCCACCATACATATTAGTTTGAATTGTTAATGCTTAGTAACCTCTAACCATTGGGGAAATGTTGGTAACCTTTCTGTCTGTTCTAAATTTGACAATTTTCCTTTCTTCCAAAAACTGTCTTATCAAGCCAAAGTAAATTAAATGCACCATAGATCTGGGGATAATTCCTTGAGACCACCTGAAAAACCTAGAGACATGGAAAATGTCACAAAGACAGGCCCAGACATCCCAGCGAGGGCCATCTGGGAGGGCAGTTTGCAGAACAGCTCAGCTCACTTTCAGAGTTCTGGAAGCAACAGAAATCAACGTAACCCGGCACTGGGACATGCCATCTGACTGTCAGGATGGGAACATAAAAAAGCCTGGGAGACTGGGAGAGGTGAGTATAGAAAACTCTCAGTTCTCTATTTACTTATTTACATTTGACTTGTTAAGTCATATGCTGTCTTTAAATTCAGGAAAACAGATAAATAAAATGAAATAATAAGTAAGAATCAATGATAAATAAAATTAGTTACCACAGTGATTTTTTATCAAATTCCTACAGAGTTTATTGGGTGGGAGTAAGAGCTATCTAGGGCAGTACTACATCTCCTCCCTGTCCACCAGGAAGAAGGAAAGATCTTGAAGTGAGATATAGTTAAAGAAAGATCACAGGCTTGTCCCACTCTGCCAACAATGGGGGAAAGCAATAATTATTTTCTCAGGGAATTTCCTCAGTGTGTCCTTTCATTCTCCTCGGAGTGCTCATTTCTGGGAATCCTGCGTCTCCCAAGCAGGGGGGTTGACAAAACAAGCATTCTCTTACCGAAGTGAGAAACAAGGCAGGATTTTTTTGCCTAGTAACAGAATAGTGCACATGACAAGCAAAAGCATAATTGAAATTCACTCACTAATCTTTCAAAGACAGCCTTAAACAAGTTTGCCCTCCACTACGTCATCTTTGCCGATTTTAATCAATTATTGGCAATTTTGCTTGCCATTAGCCATCCTGAAACAAGCAGCGGGAGAGGAATTACCTTGGTTAATATTGCTAATATCTCAATTACCTGCTTCGTCATCCAAGGTATCTGTTCTGCCCATCTTCTTGTAGTCACAGGGGTCAGTCTGGGGGCTTACTACAGCAGTTACCTGCTCTTATAAATAAAGTTTTACTGGAACAAAGCCATACACATTCATATTTATATTGTCTATGGCTGCTTTAGCACTGCAACAGCAGAGTTCAGTAGTTAAGAGGCCGTGTGGCTCTGAAAGCCTAAAATATTTACTATCTGCCCCTTTACAGAAACAGCATGTCAACCCTTGTTCTATAATAATAAAACATGCAATTTCAAGCTAGGGACATGGCTGCCTGGAAGAGACTTCATTTCTCAACCTCCCTGCAGTTATGTCCTAGGTTGCCAGTAAAATGAAGTGGAAGATCATACAACTTTACCTGGAACCAACTTTAAACTTGAGCACAGAGGCCATGCACAGTAGAACCATAGGATGTGGAGAGCCAGGTCCCAGAGCATTATCTTGGACTCAAACATTTTGCCCAGATTTCTAGATGAGGGGGAAAGAAATTCTGGCTTTGGATTTTTTTTTTTGTCTCTCACAAATAAACCTAATCTTAATATATTGGGGTATGTCCAATTTTAACAAAAAATGTAGCTAGCGCTAAAAAGATTTTTTAAATGTATCTGCCTCAAACAAAAGTACATGTCAAAGAAGAGGCATTACTAGAGCTTCTTAACATAATTCCAACTGAGTGACCTCCAGACCATCCAGTAAAAGCATCATTATGGAGAAAGGGATGCATGCATTCCTTGTTTGTATCTGAAGCTTTATTTTTATAAGCTGTAATTTCTCAGTTTATCATGCTCGTCCTTAATTGGGTGAGGACAGGATGTTATTTCTTGTAATTATAATAACTATTAAACAAAGCTGTCATGCCCCAAGCAATTGGGAATGTCAAATTCAAAATGAATGCTTTCCTAATGTGTCATCACAAATTAATAAGCATCTGTGGAGAAGGAATCAGGGACATATTGGCTATGATTCGACTTTTCCCTCTTGCTGGGATTTTCTTTTGCCTTCATTATTAAGTGGTACAACTGTTCCATCGCAACAGTCAAGAAACCTGTGCCTGTTGACACAGCAGGTGTGGGGCACGTTTTAACAAAATGCCTTTTTATTAAATTAATTAGCACCTGGGATCACAGGCTGGTGAAAGAAGAGCTAGAAGCTGAAGCACAAACTTTACAGTATCTTCCTTCCCTGACAGTAAACATCTCTCGGGGTCTCGTTCTCTCCACTTTCTTTCAATGTAAAGTCATTTGTCACTTACTCCTGTTGTCGCCTCTTGGCCTTACCACTCTCCCTCTCTTGGATTAAAAAATGAAAATATGAGCCTTTTCAGCATGTGGCAGTTTATCCAAATATTTTGTTTTTATTTCATGAGATTTTGTTTGAGAATTAGAGAATACTCAGTACTATGGATGTTTAAAGGCAAATCATAGAATTGGGGATAGTGGGAGACAATATTGAAATCATTTAGCTTCAGCTCAATCTGGAAAAGGAAACTGAGGCCCACACAAGTGAGAGGTTCTGTCCAAAATCATGGAAGAATCTCGGATAGAAAACAAATCCCTTGACTTCTAATCCAGGGCCCTTTCCACAAATTGGGCATATTGTTTTAGTCTCAAGTCTTGTAACTTTCTGAGGAAATATGACACGGAACTTGACTAGGTTTGTGTAATGGGTTTTCACATCACAGAGAATGTTCCCCAGAGAAATGGATGTCCTCCTTTTATTGCCCGTGAACAGAGCTAGGATAGCCACAGTCACAGGGTGGCCATCAATGAAGTGGACTTTAAGAACCACACATGTACCATTCAAAGATTCAGCCATCCAAAGGCCATCAGGAAGGTTTATACATTTAGTGGTTTTCCTAACACAGGTCTTTGAATCATGTGCTCTGCCAGGAAAATCTCATACAGTGAACCTACAGTCACTCCAGGCATCAACCCGTCATCACACATAGCTTTGTTATTCTCTAGTAAATGTTCTCAATGACAACCCTAAGTTGTCATTGATTTTTAAAAACTATTTTTATTGTGAATGATTGTTCTTTGGTTTAAAGCGATAAAAAGTTCAAACTGACCCAGGCTAAAAAAAGGAGGGAAATGATGTGTTCTTGTAACTGAAAAGTCTTCAGACAAGGCTAGATTTCTACCTTAAAAGATGTCTTTATAGCATCTCACTACTCAGATGGACAGTGACTGTAATGGAGTTGGTGGGGGGGACCTGATGAAGGGGGTAGTTTAATAACCATAATATTGCACATGTAATTGTAGATTAATGATACCAAAATAAATTATATTAAAAAAAGATGTCTTTAAGAATGTTTCCAGACTTCCGGGAAGATGGCGGTGTGAGCAGGGCGGCAGAAATCTCCTCCCAACACTATATTTATCTACGAAAACACAGAAAATACATCTATTCCTAAAAGAGAGACGAGAATACACAGGAAAGCGCACAGCGTGCAGCTACACCCGAGAGGACTCGGCACCCCAAGAGGCGGGTAAGATCCGGAGCCGCGACCTGGCGGGACCCGAGCCCTCCCCCACCCCAGCGCACCGGCGGGAGGAGAGGATTCAGAGCCGGGAGGGAGTGGAAGTGCACCCCGCGAAGTAGCCAGCCCCGGGGATCTGCGCGGGGAGCACTGACCCACATTGCGCAGTGCAGCGGAGATTGGAGAGACAGAGGGGCAGGATCTGAGCGGGGAACGCGCCAGGGGGCTTGCAGCCGGCTCCGGGAAGGAAAAAAAAGTGCGCGCTTTCCTCAGCGGTCTTAAAGAGACAGGAGCCCAGCGGAGGAGCCGGATCGCCCCAGTACACTCAGCCCAGCAGGCTGGGAGTCCTGGGGAGTTTCAGACGCCTTAGCTGGCGACTGAGGAAGCGTAGCCATACTTACACTTCTCACTGAGATCAACAGCCTCCTATTCGTTCCCACCCCTGCCAGAGCGATAAAGGGCCCTGCGGAGCAGCACAGTCACAGCTGTGGAATAGTGGGGCAATAGCGCCACCTAGAGCATTCCCACAGAATCTACGTCCGGGGGGCATTTTTTTGTTTGTTTTGTTTTGTTTTGTTTTTGTTTTTTCTTTTCTTTCTTTTTTTCTTTCTTTCTTTTTTTCCTTTTTTTCTTTTTTTTCTTCTCTTTTTAAAGTCTTAAAGAGCCCAGCTGACATACGTGGCAACTATCAGTGACCAAATTATACAGCCATGAAAAGACAGAGGAATATGGTTCAGACCAAAATCAATCAGACAACCCCAGAGAGGGAGTCTGAAGGGATGGAAATGCACAGCCTGCCTGAAAAAGAATTTAGAATAAAAGTCATAACCATGCTGATGGACCTACAGAGAAATGTGCAAGAGCTGAGGGAGGAAGTGAGGGAACTGAGGAAAGACAATACAGAAATCAGACAAGCGATTGACGGGCTTAACAGCAGAATGGATGAGATGCGAGAGACTGTTAATGGAATAGGAAACAGAGAACAGGAGTACAGAGCAGCTGAGGAAGAGAGAGATAAAAGGATTTCTAGGAATGAAAGAATATTAAGAGAACTGTGTGACCAATCCAAACGGAACAATATTCGCATTATAGGAGTACCAGAGGAAGAAGAGAGAGAGAAAGGGATAGAAAGTGTCTTTGAAGAAATAATTGCTGAAAACTTTCCCTCGCTGGGGAAGGAAGTAGTCCCGCAGTCCACCGAAGCTCATAGATCTCCCAACACAAGGGACCCAAGGAAGACAACACCAAGACACATAATAATTAAGATGGCAAAGATCAAAGATAAAGACAGGGTATTAAAGGCAGCTAGAGAGAGAAAAAGATCAC
>JAVSCE010022430.1:0-10986 GCA_032199065.1 Smutsia gigantea
TACAATTAAATTAGTAATATTATGGTGATTACACTACCCCCTTCATCAGGTCCCCCCCAACCCCATTACAGTCACTGTCTATCGGCGTAGTGAGATGCCATAGAGTCACTACTTGTCCTCTCTGGGTTGTGCAGCCCTCCCCGTGCCCCCCTAACATTACATCTGCTAATTGTAATGTCCCTTTTTCCCCCTTGCCCCTCCCTTCCCACCCATCCTCCCCAGTCCCTTTCCCTTTGGTAACTATTAGTCCGTTCTTGGGTTCTGTGAGTCTGCTGCTGTTTTGTTCCTTCAGTTTTTTTCTTTGTTTTATACTCCACATATGGTGAAATCATTTGATACTTGTCTTTTTCGGCTTGGCTTATTTCACTGAGCATAATACCCTCTAGCTCCATCCATGTTGTTGCAAATGGTAGGATTTGTTTTCTTCTTATGGCTGAATAATATTCCATTGTGTGTATGTACCACCTCTTCTTTATCCATTCATCTACTGATGGACACTTAGGTTGCTTCCATTTTCTTGGCTATTGTAAATAGTGCTGCGATAACCATAGGGGTGCATCTGTCTTTTTCAAACTGGGCTGCTGCATTCTTAGGGTAAATTCCTAGGAGTGGAATTCCTGGGTCAAATGGTATTTCTATTTTGAGTTTTCTGAGGAACCTCCATACTGCTTTCCACAATGGTTGAACCAATTTGCATTCCCACCAGCAGTGTAGGAGGGTTCCCTTTTCTCCACATCCTCGCCAACATTTGTTGTTGTTTGTGTTTTAGATGTTGGCCATCCTCACTGGTGTGAGGTGATATCTCATTGTGGTTTTAATCTGCATTTCTCTGATGATTAGTGATGTGGAGCATCTTTTCATGTGCCTGTTGGCCATCTGAATTTCTTCTTTGGAGAAGTGTCTATTCATGTCCTCTGCCCATTTCTTAATTGGATTATTTGCTCTTTGTGAGGTGCGTGAGTTCTTTATGTATTTTGGATGTCAACCCCTTATCGGATATGTCATTTATGAATATATTCTCCCATACTGTAGGAAGTACAGACCAATATTCTTTACCAATATAGATGTAAAAATCCTCCAAAGAATTTTATCAAACTGAATCCAGCAGCATATTATAAATATTACATTCCATGTCCAATAGCAATTATTCCAGGGATGCAAAAATACTTCAACATAAGAAAACTGATTAATCAATACATTAATAAAATAAAGGGGGGAAACCCCACGTGTTATTATCTCTAAGTTGTTGTTATCCTCTGTTGCTATTGTGGGATCTGGTTACAGTGCTCCAACTTTCTTGCACAGGGACCATTGTGAAAGATTGAAAGCATGTAGACGGTAAGGCAAGAATCCTGGAGGGGTGGAATGGGGGGAAGTTGGGGTTCCTATGGCCAGGATCCTCACTGAACTTAAACCACCTGATGATGTGACTGGCCTGTTGCTAGGCTACCATTTCCACACCTTTAGGCAATAAGTTATTACTGTGCTATATAGGGACCTTGGCCCAGTGCTCTGGGCGGAGGCAGAGATTCTAGTGCTCGACCTACCGCCGGGAGAAAAAGCCGGGTAATAAATCCTTTCACCCCAAACAAACATTCTACTGTCATTTCTTTGGTCACACTGAATCCATACCGAACTTGCCAGAGGCTGAAACTTATTGGCAAGACACGTGCAAAATTGAAATTAGGGTCGCGCGGGTCACGAGTTGAGTTTTGATCCTGTTACTTCAGAGAGGTATGAGACGCCTTATAGCAACCTGGGCAAACAAGCTGTCACCCAGCACAGCTGGCGTCGGGCGTGGCCTCGCCCCAGAACCCCTGAAGGGTGCTCTCCCAGCTCGCAGTCAGGCCCCGCCTCCGAGCCTGACGGTTTGCATATCACCAGGGCAACGGGGCGCGCGGGGGCGCCCGAGTAGGACGCAAGGCTGGTTGCAGCCCGCCACCGGCGCAGGCACGTCCGCCCAGCTGCGTCAGCGCTGGGACGGCGAACATGGCGGTGTCCGCGGGCGGCCTGAGCGGCGGTGCGGGCCCAGGGCTCGAGGCCGGGGACTTCCTGGCCCGGTACCGCCAGGTGTCGAACAAGCTGAAGAAGCGGTTCCTGAGGAAGCCGAACGTGGCGGAGGCGGGTGAGCTGTTCGGACAGCTGGGCCGCGAGCTGCGCGCCCAGGAGTGCCTGCCCTACGCGGCCTGGTGCCAGCTGGCGGTGGCGCGCTGCCAGCAGGCGCTCTTCCACGGGCCCGGGGAGGCCGTGGCGCTCACCGAGGCCGCCCGCCTCTTCCTGCGGCAGGAATGCGACGCGCGCCAGCGCCTCGCTTGCCCCGCCGCCTACGGGGAGCCGCTGCAGGCGGCCGCCAGCGCCCTGGGCGCCGCCGTGCGCCTGCACCTGGAGCTGGGCCAGCCGGCCGCCGCGGCCGCCCTCTGTCTTGAACTGGCCTCCTCGCTGCGCGACCTGGGCCAGCCGGCTGCCGCCGCCGGCCACTTCCAGCGCGCCGCCCAACTGCAGCTACCCCAGCTGCCCCTGGCCGCGCTGCAGGCGCTCGGCGACGCCGCTTCCTGCCAGCTGCTGGCGCGCGACTACAACGGCGCCTTGGCGATCTTCACGCGCATGCAGCGCCTGGTGCGCGAGCACGGCAGCCACCCGGCGCAGCAGCCCGCCCCTGCCGCCGCCGCCGCCGCCGCCGCCGCCGGGGCCCCAGCAGGGCCCCAGCGCGGCCTCCGCGCTGCCAGCCGCTCTGCTCCCTCCGAATGCTGTGGCTGCGCCTCCTCCCGCCGCGCTGGGCGCCTTCTCGGACGTACTGATCCGCTGCGAGGTGTCCCGCGTGCTGCTGCTGCTGCTCCTGCAACCACCACCTGCCAAGCTCCTGCCAGAGCATGCCCACACCCTGGAGAAGTACTCCTGGGAAGCTTTCGACAGCCACGGGCAGGAGAGCAGCGGCCAGCTTCCCGAGGAGCTCTTCCTGCTGCTGCAGTCCTTGGTCATGGCTACCCATGAAAAGGACACGGAAGCCGTCAAGTCACTGCAGGTGGAGATGTGGCCGCTGTTGAGTGCCGAGCAGAACCACCTCCTTCACCTCGTTGTGCAAGAAACCATCCTGCCCTCAGGACAGGGGATCTGATGCATCTTGCTAACCAAGTGACTTTTTGCCTTTTACCGAACCTCACGTGCCCTTTGCGTTTGGCATGGGGTAGCAGGCAGGGAATAAAGGACACTGATCTCTGCGGTCCCACTGAGACAGGGACCGTGGGTGTAGTCAGAGTAGGGGGAGGGCCTCCTTAAAAAGCAAGGCAGAATATTTGCAGTCAGAGCAATGTAACTATATGCAAGGAAACCCCCTACCAAAACTCTGTGTTAAACATTAAGCTCTAGGGTCATTCTTCAGTAAAATCAGTTAATGTTCCCCAGACAAAGAAAAGTAGCACATGTTTTTATTATGCTTATCACTTGTAATCATGTGTAAGATTGACTTTAGCATGCTAAAAGACCCAAGTCTATGTGCTGTCTTTCCTCCTTCAGATCAGATGGGGTGGTTTTGCAAACTGGGCAACTAATTTAGCATGCAGACCCAGCTGTAAACAACATAGTAAAAGGCAAGAAGGATTCCACCTTAAAGATAAGATTGCATTTTTATCATTAATCTACAATTACATGTGCAATATTATGGTGATTAAACTACCCCCTTCATCAGGTCTCCTGCACCAATCCCATTACAGTCACTGTCCATCAGCATAATGAGATGTTACAGAGTCACTACTTGTCTTCTCTGAGTTGTACAGCCCTCCCCGTGCCCCTCCCAACATTACACCTGCTAATCGTAATGCCCCTTTTTCCCTCTTGTCCCTCCCTTCCCACCCATCCTCCCCAGTCCCTTTCCCTTTAGTAACTATTAGTCCGTTCTTGGGTTCTGTGAGTCTGCTGCTGTTTTGTTCCTTCATTTTTTTTCTTTGTTCTTATACTCCACATATGAGTGAAGTCATTTGGTACTTGTCTTTTTCGGCCTGGCTTATTTCACTGAGCATAATACCCTCTAGCTCCATCCATGTTGTTGCAAAGGGTAGGATTTGTTTTCTTCTTATGGCTGAATAATATTCCATTGTGTATATGTACCACATCTTCTTTATCCATTCATCTACTGCTGGGCACTTAGGTTGCTTCCATTTCTTGGCTATTGTAAATAGTGCTGTGATAAACAGGGGTGCATATGTCTTTTTCAAACTGGGCTGCTGCATTCTTAGGGTAAATTCCTAGGAGTGGAATTCCTGAGTCAAATGGTATTTCTATTTTGAGTTTTTTGAGGAACCTCCATACTGCTTTCCACAATGGTTGAACTAATTTGCATTCCCACCTGCAGTGTAGGAGGGTTCCCTTTTTTCCACATCCTCGCCAACACTTGTTGTTTGTGTTTTGGATGTTGGCCATCCTCAGTGGTGTGAGGTGATATCTCATTGTGGTTTTAATCTGCATTTCTCTGATGATTAGTGATGTGGAGCATCTTTTCATGTGCCTGTTGGCCATCTGAGTTTCTTCTTAGGAGAAGTGTCTATTCATGTCCTCTGCCCATTTCTTAATTGGATTATTTACTTTATGTTTGTTGAGGTGCGTGAGTTCTTTATATATTTTGGATGTCAACCCCTTATCGGATAGGTCATTTATGAATATATTCTCCCATACTGTAGGATGTCTTTTTGTTCTACTGATGGTGTCCTTTGCTGTACAGAAGCTTTTCAGCTTGATATAGTCCCACTTGTTCATTTTTGCTTTTGTTTCCCTTGCCCGGGGAGATATGTTCATGAAGAAGTCGCTCATGTTTATGTCCAAGAAATTTTTGCCTATGTTTTTTTCTAAGAGTTTTATGGTTTCATGACTTACATTCAGGTCTTTGATCCACCTTGAGTTTACCTTTGTGTATGGGGCTAGACAGTAGTCCAGTTTCATTCTCTTACATGTAGCTGTCCAGTTTTTCCAACACCAGCTGCTGAAGAGGCTGTCATCTCCCCATTGTATATCCAAGGCTCTTTATCAAATATTAATTGACTGTATATGTTTGGGTTAATGTTTGGATTTTCTATTCTGTTCCACTGGTCTGTGGGTCTGTTTTTGTGCCAATACCAAATTGTCTTGATTACTGTGGCTTTGTAGTAGAGCTTGAAGTCAGGGAGTGTAATTCCCCCTGTTTTATTCCTCCTTCTCAGGATTGCTTTGGCTATTCGGGGTCTTTTGTGGTTCTATATGAATTTTAGAATTATTTATTCCAGTTCATTGAAGAAAACTTGGTATTTTGATAGGGATTGCGTTGAATCTGTAGATTGCTTTAGGTAGTATAGCCATTTTGACAATATTTATTCTACCTAGCCAAGAGCATGGGATGTATTTCCATTTGTTAGTGTCCTTTTAAATTTCTCTTAGGAGTGTCTTGTAGTTTTCAGAGTATAGGTCTTTCACTTCCTTTGTTAGGTTTATTCCTAGGTATTTTATTCTTTTTGATGCAATTGTGAATGGAATTGTTTTTCTGATTTCTCTTTCTGTTACTTCATCGTTAGTGTATAGGAAAGAAGCAAGATTCTTAACTTACTCTTTAGCAAACAGACAATATCTCAGCCCACCTTGGGGGCTGGGCAGGCTGCCTTTTGATATGCTCCTAGACCAAGACGCCAGTATCCCGGAGAGAGATCGGGGCAGGGAATTCCTTGTGTTAAGTTAATTCGAGGTGTTCAGACACCACTTAACAATTCCACACCCCTAAGCCTTTTTTTCATGTTCTCAAAAAATCCTCATTTTGCCAATAAAACCCCTAGACAATGCACCACACCGGGCTCTCTTGTCCCCTCCTGGCATGAGCCGGGAGCTCTGTCCTTTCACTTTATTTCTAAATAAAAGCCTGTACCTTGCTCTCCTACCTTGGGTGTTTGCTAAGCTCATTCTTCAGCTTCGTGAACAAGAACCCCGGCATCACTACCTTTATCTTATAACTCTTGCCATCGTAGGAATTTATTTGACTGAAAGTTACCTGTATCCCAAAAACTTACTTCCATAATTGTGGGAGGTAAAAAACAATATGATAGAATTGGAGTAGAGAACATGACTCTCTGCCCCAAAATTGCAACATAATGAGAATCTGTTTTGTCCCCACCCAACTCATGCCATCCCCACCTCGCCCCCTGCATCTTTGTTTCATAGTAAGGACTTTATTTTGCACAGCTCTGTCTAAATACTTAAGCCATATGAGTTGTTGTTTTGTTACGCATCACTCTGATTCCTCAGCGTTTTCCTATGCCTATCTATCCCATACATATTCCTGGGACTCATTGATTCCATACATCGTGGTTGCTTCAGCCCTAAGTCCATAATAAAGCCATTCTAATACTCCTAACTTGTGGTTTAGATTCACTTCATCTATAAAATGGGAGTAGTTTATCTGCATATCAGGAAGCAGAGAGCAAAAATGGCTAAGTTCTCCCTCAGCTACAAGATGTAGTCAGTCATTTGATGCTGACAGGGCGCCTAGTATGAGGCCTATGCTAGGCACTGAACCTGCAGAGATCATTTGCAAAGTGGTCCTTACTCAGCTGCTATGCAGTTGTGGCTGGGGAGGCCAGGGGGTGTGTCAGTTGTGCACTGGAATTCACGGTTTCAGTTCTGAGAGGTACGCGTCATCCAAGGACAGCTTTTATCTGAAACTCCCACTTACATAAGATCAATATGGTTCTTTGGTATTGTCATGTGTATGCAAAACAAGTGTCCTTGTTTCCCAAAAGCAGCATGGCGGGGAAGGAAGCTCAAGATGGCAGAGTTGGAAGAAGCTGAACTCACTCACCTCTTCCCATGGATGTACCAAATCTACCCCTACATACAGAGCAGTTCCTCCTAAGGAAGAACTGAGGGCTGAGTGGATGGCTTCTACACGATCAGAGTTAGAGAGACCACATAAAAAATAGAAGGAGAGACAGAGACGTGGCAATAGTGAGAACCCCCCCCCCCAACAATACAGTGACCTGCAGTAGGGAGGGATGTCAATGAGGGACCTGCACACAGATTCACCTGCTCTAGTGAACAGAAAAAAAACCCCAAAGTTTAAAGGACAATGAGACTATAGGTAAAGTAAGCTGCTTTACTTACTATAGAATCCATCAAATGGTTGGGGAGCTGCTAGACCTCTCTTTGGGATCAGAGGTGCTGGTGAATGCCCTTTTTTAGTTACTGCTGCATATTGATAGAAGGTATGGTAGCGTGGTTCACAGTCCCAAAGTCCACAACAGCTTCAGACATCTCCCAAGGTGGCCCCCTACCACTGCCTGAGCCCAAATGCACCTGCCTGAGATCCAGCAGTTCCAACAAAATGGCACCAGCACTGTGCATAGTGGACTCCTCCAGCCTGCAACTCTGGCCCCAACCCCACCACCAGGGTTCCCCAGCCCAGGCATATAAGGGCACCCCCCACCTGCACTCACATAGCCCCCAGCCAGCTACCCAAAGCCACCAGGCATACACAGTCTACCTAGGGGACATCTTACCCAAGGTCACTCCTTCAAGACTAGGAGAGGTAACTGCTTCACCAAATTCATTGAAACAGATGGAAATAATAAAAAATAAGAACAGGAGACAGAGGAATATGCTACAAACAAAAGAACAAGACACAACCTCAGAAAGATAACTGAAATGGAGTTAAGCAATCCATCTGATAAAGAGTTCAAAGTAATGATTATAAAGTTACTTGCCAGACTTGAAAGGAGAGTGGCTGAACCCAAGGACGATTTCAACAAAGAGAAGATATAAAAATAATCAGAGTTAAATAATATAATAAATGAAATGGAAAACACACTACAGACAATCAACAACAGATTAGAGAATGCAGATTAACGAATCAGCAATGTGGAAGACAGGGTATGGAAACCACTCAAGCTGAGCAGCAAAAAAGAAAAAAAACTTTTAAAATGAGGATAGGTTCAGAGACCTTTGTGACAACATCAAACATACTAACATTTGCATTATAGGAGTCTTAGAAGGAGTAGAGAGAGAGAAAGGGGTGGGAAACTTATTTCAAGAAATAATAGCTGAGAACTTCCCTAACCTGGGGAAGGAAACAAACATCCAGGTCCAGGAAGTACAGAGATCCTAAACAAGATGAATCCAAGGAGGTCCATACAAACACATGTAATTAAAATGTCAAAGATTAAAGAATCTTAAAAGCAGCAAAAGAAAAACAGTGAATTATGTACAAGGGAAACCCCATAAGACTTCCCTGGTGTTTCAGCAGAAACTACAGGCTGGAAGGAAGTGGTATGATATATTCAAAGTTAAAGGAGTTCACCACCACTAAAGTGACCTCATAAGAAATATTAAAGGGACTTCTTTAAGAAGAAAAGGAAAACCATAACTTGAAGCAAGAAAAATTATGAAAGGAAAAAATTTCACTGGTCAAAGCAAACATAGTTAAGGTAGTAGTAGATAAATCACTTAAAAGCTAGCATGAATATTAAAAAATAAAAGTAGTAGTATCAATTGTATCTAAAAACTTAGTTAAGGGAATCTCAAAACAGAAAGGTGTAAAATAAGACATCATACAAAATGTAGAAGAAGGGGAGTGAAAATGTGCTGTTAGAATGCATTAGAACTTAAGTGACCATCAAGTTAACACAGACTGCTATATATATAAGACATGTATGACCCCTATGGTAACCACAAATCAAAAGCCTGTAACACATACACAAAAAAGAAAGAGAAAGGAACACTAATACATCATGCACAAGGAAGAGAGCAAGTAAAGAAGAAAGGAACAGAGGAGAATGACAAAAACAACCTGAAAACATTCCACAAAATGCACAAAATAAGTGCATATATATCAATCAATAATTATTCTAAATTAAATGGGCTAAATGCTCCAATCAAAACACATAGGGTGACTGAATGGATAAAAAAACAAGACCCATCTACATGCTGCCTACAAGAGACTCACTTAAGACCTAAAGAAACACACAAACTGAAACTGAAGGGATGGAAAAAGATATTTCATGCATACAGAAATGAAAAAAAAAACAAACCTGGGGGTAGCAGCCCTTAGACAAAATAGACTTTAAAACAAATACTATATATGCTCCCTAACTTCAAGCTCTACTACAAAGCCACAGTAATCCAGACAATTTGGTACTGGCACAAGAACAGACCCATAGACCAATGGAACAGACTAGAGAGCCCAGATATAAACCCACACATATAAGGCCAGTTAATATACAATAAAGGAACCATGGATATACAGTGGGGAAATGACAGCCTCCTTAACAGCTGGTGCTGGCAAAACTGGACAGCTACATGCAAGAGAATGAAACTGGATTACTGTCTATCCCCATACACAAAAGTAAACTCGAAATGGATCAAAGAGCTGAATGTAAGTCATAAAACCATAAAACTCTTAGAAGAAAACATAGGCAAAAATCTCTTGAATATAATAGTCACTGTGGCAACACCTGTAGCATCACCTGATTGTGGGGTGATCTTTTTGTGGCCCTTATTTTTATAGCATATGTAGATAAAAAATTAATGTTATGAATGTGTACAAAGAAGAATACACATGAACATACATGGAGAATCAGGACATATCCATGGAGCTCTGGAAGAGTCTTACATATCCTGTGGTTGTATACAGATACTTAGACTTAAGACCAAGACTAGGGCCTGAGCACATGAATTGCAGACTTGTAGTGACAGTTAATCCTCAACCCCACCCAGTCTATTATGCTAATATAAGGGCCCTGGCAGAAATGTCAATTTTGTCTCCCAGTGTCTTCCTTCTGTAACTCTTGTCCCCAAACAAGGAAATTATACCTGTGTTCCTTCAATATATTATCAATACAATCCTAGAATTCCATTTTGAGGATCTGCTTCTTGGGGCTACTTTTGGCAGCGATAAGTGTATGAGACAATAATTATTTGAACAAGAAATGGAATATTCAAATTAGGATGTTTTGAGGAAAGTTTAATAAAGGTACTAGCTAGGAATGTAGTACCAGAGTATTACCATCTCTAGGCCTGGAGGGATGAGGAGAGGGAACAGAATACTAAAGGAGAGAATTAGGGAGATTCTTGTAGTGGTTTACAAAAATGACCACAAACACTTTACATTCCTCCCATTGAGAAGTGGGGTCTGTATCCCAGCCCCTTGAATCTGACTTGCTTATAACCAACAGAATGTATTGGAAGTGATGCTATGTGACTAGATCAGAAGAGGTGATGTAGCTCCCACCTTATTAGCTGGAACACTCACAGTTAGAGTCCCTAAGATACCATGTAAGAAGTCCTGTTGCCTTGAGACTGTCAATGCTGTTGGAAGTCCAGGCCTCATTGAAAGGCCATGCAAAGTTACTTTACTCAATAGCCCATATGCTGTTCTAGCTAGGTTTCTCAGCACTATCCACCACTTGCGTCAGTGAAGGTGCTTTCAGATGATTCCAGCCCCCAGCAGTTAAATCTTCCCAACTGAGGCCCCCCCACCGCCTGCCATATTGTGGAGCAGAGACAAGCCCTCCTTGCTGTGCCTCATTGAAAGTCCTGACTCACAGAATCAGTGAACAAAATGATTGTTTTTATGACATTAAGTTTTGGGGTGGTTTGGTACTCAGCAATAGTAACTGGAGCAGGTAAAGAAAGCCACTTTGAGGGGAACAGTGACAGTCAGTGAAGAGATATGGCCAAACTTTCCTCAAGGACGGAGCCAGGAGAATAAAATATCCTGATCTTACTCTTTCCTCTTCCTCTGGTCTCTTGCCAGTGCTTTTTGTTGGTGAAACCCAACACAAAACTAGAAGATAAGGTAGTTTGTTGATGTATTCCACACAGGCCAAGTTCATGAAACAAGAAGGAGGGGAGAGAAGGGGGAAAATTGATCTAAAGAGGCAAACAATTTATCTTGCACAGGGCCATTTGAGGACTTTGAGCTTTATTCTGAAGCAAGAGGGAGACACTGAAAGGCGTTAGGCAGGGGACTGATAAGATGAT
>JAVSCE010022431.1:0-43657 GCA_032199065.1 Smutsia gigantea
CAACCCAGACTGGCTCATCACTTTTCCAAGTGATAGCATCAGCCCAAGGTGCAGGAGTGTCAATAGCCCTTATGAAAAATTTTGGGGGGCGTGGGGTATCCCAAACCTGTTTTGTCCGTTTTCGTAGTGATTGTTATGGGGCTAGGGTCACCTTGTAAGTTTTTTCCCAGTCCTAACCCAGGGGACCACCCCTGTTTTTTCAGTTGCCTGGAGGCAAATTCATTACCACTGCAAAGGACAACATCTAATTGTTCTAAAATGTCTCTTCCCCACAGGTTAACGGGGAGTCCAGGGACTACAAAAGGGCGAACTAGGCCACTGTTTCCTTCAGAATCTTCCCATTTTAAAAATTTTGAACTTTGTAAAGTATTACTGGACTGGCCAATGCCTTGTAAATGGGTTAATGAGGGCTGTAAGGGCCATGATTGAGGCCAATGGGTTTGGGATAAGACTGTAGCATCAGCTCCAGTATCTAATATACCTTGAAAGATTTTTCCATCAAGTTTAAGCTGGAGGGTGGGCCTATTAGTAGTAATTTTTTGCATCCAATAGACATCTGAGGAACCAGGGGTGGAGGCTCCCCGGTAACTGCTTTGAGAAGGATAGGTGGAAGAAGATAGAGGCAGGGGAATAGCTTGTGCAATGCGAGTACCTGCAGACAGAAGAGTAGCTCCTAAGGGGGAAGATACAATAAGTTTAATTTCTCCTGTATAGTCATTGTCTATTAGAGTAGGGTGGACTACAAGGCCTTTGAGGGTGGATGAAGCTCGTCCAATAATAAGGAAAAACATGCCCTGGGGAGGGGGCCCATGGACTCCCGTGGGGATGATTGTTGGTCCCTCTTTAGGGGTTAGTATTGTGTGGGAGGAGGGACTGAGGTCCAGGCCTGCGCTCCCTGGGGTGGCGCGCTGCAAGGATTGTGCCCTAATGCCCTCGGGGCAGGTTGGTGTTGGGAAGGGGCTGAGGGCTGGCCCCCTGGCTCGTTTCCCGACGGCTGCTGGTGAGGCATTAAAACCTGGGGAAGCGGTGGGGCTTGATTGATGGGTTGCCCATTAATGTCTGTTTTGGATTTGCATTGGTTAGCCCAATGTTTGCCACGGCGACACCTAGGGCAAACAGTAGCTGGTAAAACAGGGCTGGGGGTTATGTTTGTAATAGCTTGGGTTTGTTCCTGCGTGATCATAGGGCAGTTCCTAGCCCAATGTCCAGGTTGTTTACATTTAAAACAGACATTGGGTTTGTTAGAAGATAAAGCAGCTCCAATTGCAACGCCAATGGCATGTGAAGCTGAATCGATCCCTGAACAGAGTTTGATAAAGTCTGTAAGGGATTTTCCGCGACGGTTACCGCGGAGTGCCGCCTGACAAGCAGGATTAGCGTTTTCATATGCCAGTTGGAGAACGAATGAGCTTTCGGTTTCCTGAGGGCCGAAAATGCGTTTGGCGGCTTCAGTTAGGCGGCCTACAAAATCTGTATAGGATTCTTGTGTTCCCTGTCTGATCTTGGAGAGGGAAGAAGTGGAACTTTTAGTAGGGAGGTTTTTCCAGGCTGCTAAGGCTGCTGCCTGAACCTGGGTTAAAATGGCTTGACTGAATTGTTTCTGTCTTTCGGGGTCGGCATAAGGCTCAGTTCCTAAAAGCTTATTGAGGTTCCAGCGCTCAGCTCTTTTTTGAGCAGAGGGCATACTACTGATAAACGAACGGCAGCGATCATCATAATCAGTTTTCCAATGGAGATAATCTCCCCTAGAAAGAACAGCTTTTACTAAGTGGAACCAGGTGGAAGGGGTGGGGTGAAGGGATTCACAGATGGAATCTAAAAGTGACAGAGTGAAAGGAGCGGAAGGACCGTATTGGGAGACTGCGTGTTGTAATTCTTTAAGGTGTTTGAAACACAGTGAGCGGGGACGGCGTAGGACAAGGGGTAGGGGAGGATTCTCGTTATCGGAGGAGGAATCACCTTGTGGTGATTCGTTTGCCTCATCTTCGGAAGAGGGAATATGAAGGACAAAAGACTCGTCGGGGGGACCTTGGCTGTCTGGATGATTTTGAGAACGAGTGCAGACGGGAAAAGCAAAGGGAGTTTTACGTTTAGGAGCTGAGGATTTTTTATAAGGTTTAGGAGGGTTGGGAGGAACTAGAGAGTTGGCGGGTTGGGTAAGCGAGAGCTGAAGATCTTGAAGCTCTTTAACGAGAGCGTTGCGCTCGGTCTGTAGTTGTATCATGTTTTTGAGGTCTTTTATGTCAGAAGTAAGTGCAGCTTGCGAATGAGAAATCAAGGAACGAAGCTGTGGGTCTATGACAGGGGCGCAAAGAGGTGGAGGTTTGTGAAAATGGGGGGGAAAGGAGTGGCCGCAGCCGCCGTATGGAGGAGGGCGATTACTTTGAGGACTAGGAAGAGGATGAGGGGGGGGGTCCTCTGAGGGAAAGGGCTCAGGATCAGAGGGGAGAACAGGGTAGATAGAGGCAGGCGGAGGCCGTTCAGAAAGTACGGGCGAAGGGGGAGAAGAGAGCGGAGGCGGTGAGGGAGGAGAGGGTGGAGATGGGAGATCTTCAGGAGGAATTTCCACAACAGTGTGTCTAGAGGGTGCCCGAGACGGAGTGGGGGAGGTAGCAAGAAATTCAGCGGCGGAGACAACCGCCTGAGCTGCAGAGGGATGAAAACGTTTGGCATGAGAGAAAATGTCATTGATTAAGTTCCAGTAGGAAAAGGTCTGAATGGGGACTTTCTCAGGCCCAACAGCTTCATAATGTGCCTGAAGGCAAAGTCTAACACGGTCCCAACGTTTGGGGTCTACGATTCCTTCTTGGGGGAACCAAGGGCAGACTTTCTGGATATACTGAAAAAACTTCAAGAGATCCTGTTTTTTAACATAAGCCCCTCTCTCTCGGAGGCACTGCTGAATATCTTTCAAGAACTGTGCCTCCTTAGACAGTTCTTGTCCCATTTTGAGTTAAGAGAATCGTCCAGAGGGACTTACCCGTTAGCCGTCCGCTTCGTCGTCACCGATCGGGCGGCTCTCAAGCTGATAGCCTGATGAATCCTGCGCAGCTGCGACTACTTTCTCTTCTAGGCTGGGGGGCTACGACCCTCGAGCCCCACGTTGGGCGCCACTTGTCCTCGCCAGCGAGGGCTTCTTAAGACGTGGGAGACCTCGGGGGAGCCGCGACCACCTATGAAATGGGATGAGAGGAAAAACGACACGAAGAGCCTGCAGTGTTTTGTCAAGCTCTCATTTATTAGCAGAAAAGGCAGGGAATATATAGCATTTGAAGGGGCGTGGTAGGGAGTAGCTTCTTTTGGTTGGTTGCCCATTATGATAATGAGGTAGCTTACAAAGTCCAATCACACACCGAGTTGTGCACATGCTCAGTAGTCTTTGACGTAAGCAACGGACCTAGTTGAGGACTTAGCGGGAAGCTGTGGCGGGAAACTGGCCAAGAAGAAGTAAACAACAAGATGGAGTCTTTAAAACAAAATGGTGGGTGCTTTTCCACTGGCAAAGGTCAGGTACTTTTCCACTGCCTAACTTCCTTGTTCTTGTGGTTAGTATAGAAGATGGCTGAGCTCTCACAAGATGGTGTCACAGATGACAACGGCTCCTGACACTTATGAATTGTTCCATACAGGGTCCTGAAAATGGATGGCCTCAAGCATATCATCTCACAGAGTAATGACAAATTAGGGCCTAGACTGTAAAGTTCTGGGTACACAGAATCTGTGCACCCAAGATGGAATCAGTGACCTGCATGCCTCACATGCTCCATGGACTTTATATAAAGTAAAATGATATTAATTATGACTTATGTTTCTGTAAGTTCATCTGAAAACCATGAGAGAGAATTTTTCTCTTGCTGCACTTAGAGCAAATAGGATTTTGTGTCCAGCCATTTTCATCTTCAACACTGTTCATTTCCTGTCCCAGCCACTGTCATCACCTGCCTGGATTGCAAGGCAGTCCCGTAACCAGCGATCCTCCTGCTTCCAACCTCGTCTCTGCTTCACCCAGCAGCCACCGGGACTGTAAGTGTGGGGAGAGGAAATCCTGGGGCAAAATACCTCTAAACACCGAAATCAGTCAAAGGGAGAAATTAAGTTTAAAATCCATTTACTGCTTACAAACTGCAGTCCAGGGCCGCCTCTCTCCTCTGCTCTGGAAGAAGCAAGCCAGCAAGCAAGCCAGCCCCTCCCCTTAAACTCTCAGGTTCAGACACGCCCCCGGTTGCCCAGGTAATTACCCACTGACATGGAGATTAACTTCTCTTCACCCGGAGGATATGCAAATGTACTAAAGCCAGGCGAGATATTCTGGAATGTTACAATTTTACCCACAGGAACCCATTAAAAATATGATTATGTTTTCTTGCTCAAAAGTGGCGCTCCATTTCACTCAAAATACAAGCCAAAGTTCTCCCTGTGGCCCACAAAGCCTTAACTGTAAGTCCAGAGAAAGGAAATCCAGGGGCGAAATACCTCTAAAAACCGAAATCAGTCAAAGGGAGAACTAAAGTTTAAAATCTGTTTAATGCTTACAAACTGCAGTCTGGGGCCTTCTCTCTTCCCTGCTCCAGCAGCAGCAAAACCAGCCCTCCCCTCACTCCGGGTACAGATAAGCCCTCCTTGCCCAGGTAATTATCCATTGATATGGAGATGAACTTCTCTCCACCTCTGGGCAATGATGCAAATGCACTAAAGCCATACTTCTCTCCACCCTTGAGCGCATGTTGATATGCAGATGTACTAAAGCCAGGCAAGATATTCTGGAAATATTACAATTTTACCCACATTTAACCTATCAGATGGAAACTTTCTGAACTGCTGTCCCTCACTTAGCTCATGCCCTCCCAGCCACACAGCTGTCCTGGCTCTTTCATCATTCCATCACAATTTTGCCCCAGAGTGTTTGCACTTGCCAGTCTCTTGCTTAGCTTTTCCAAGCCAAGAATAAGTTTTTGATTTCATGGCCCATTCCTTCACCTCCTTTAGGTCTTTGCTCCTTATCACTTACAGACTTCTGCTTACACTCTCAGTTTACTTATTCATCCAGTTTATTGTCCATCGTCCCTCCTAGAATGTAAAATTCACCAGGATGGTATTATTATTTGGGGGTGGTGTTATTCAATGCTGTATCCCCAGTATCTAAAACAGTGCCTGGAGCATAGTAGGCAAATATTTAGTCAGTAAATACTTACTGAAGAGTGAATGCTTGCGGCTGCCTTTGCCCAAGGATAGTCAAGGGGCTTTTGCTTTCCAAGGTCTAGGCTCTTGGAGGCATAAAGCTGTCCAAAAGGGAGAGGTTAAAGGAGTTGAAAGAAGAGAACTGAACTCCCAGAGACAGGAATAAATACATAAAATTAAATAATAATCTAGTGGCAAGTAAGCAATCAGTTGGCTCCTTCCAGAACTTAACCTGGAGGATGCAGAGAGGCTTGGCTAGTTGTGAGTGAAGGGAGAATGGTGCAGACCTGCAGAGAAATAGATGACATGAGAGATAAAGCATAAGACCTGCGATAGTGTGCAGGGCTGCTTCCACTCTTGTGGCCTCTCTAGTCCCAGTCCACAGTACCCTGCCATTGAACCCTTTCCATTTTGGGGTGTTTAAATGAATGAAATGGTGAATAAGCAAGGGTGTGGCAGCAGGGAGCTTGATGTAGACAGGCAGCTGGAAAGGCAGGCTGGAGCTTCCCCAGCCCTACACCAACCCTCCAGGACAGCCTATAAACCCAGGACCAATCAGGGCCCAGTTCTTCAGATTCACACAGAAGATTTGCTGGTACCAGTGCAGCTGCTTGCCACCAGCTGGTAACTCCTGGCCCCGCCTCTCCACCCACCACTTCCTCCTGGTTTGAGTGAGAGGGGTGCTTTGGGCAGCTTGGTTCTGACAGAAATAACTGGGTCGCCACAGTGCTCCTTCCCCATCTTCCCACCTGCCGGGGTTAGAAGAAAAAACTCTCCCAGAAGGAGGCTGAGCCTAGGAAGAGAGGAGTCACTAGGGCCCACCGTGGGTGAGGCTTGCAGGCCACCTCCCTACGCCAAGGCCCTATGATCTCACAGCTGGGTCAGCCAGGGCATTCTAAAGTTCTGAAAACTCTACCTGGATTCAGAGGAAGGGCCGAGCTGAAATATATAACAGGTAGGGACTTTCTGAAGATGATACCTTGGGTAGTCACAGCAGTCCATAAGGCTCTGCTGTCACTGGGTGACCTCACTCCTCGGGTTCCAGTGGTATCCTCTAGGCACATGGTTGATTTTTGTGACCAAAAGAGTATACGGTTCAGGGACAGAGACTTTGGAACCAGTTCCAAACAGTACCCGCTTGCTATGTGGTGCTGATGATTCTCTCCACCTCTCTGGATCTTGGTTCCTTTCTCTGAACATAGCTCAGACTTCTACAGGACTCACCAATCTGTGAGTTCAGATCGGATCCTATTCATCCTAATACTCCCATGTTGTTGCTGTACTACCCCCACCTGCTAGGACAAGATCTCCAGCTGCCTGCCAGTCTCGGGGCTATTTCAGAAAGTCTCCAGAGGTATTTCACTTCGTTGGTGTGCTCCACCTTGCTAGTAAGCTGCTCCAGGCTTCACACTTTGCCATTGTTCTACAGCTGAGACTTAGATACAGCAATTCTTGTTTAAAAGCTCCAAGCCTCAGATGCCAGAGCTGAGGGGAAGCTGTGGTAGAGTTGGGGAGACTCTCTTTCTGCTTTGAGTTGCACCACAGCAGAGGGGTCCCCAAGCTCCACTGGTTGGGCTTCAGTTAGTACAGGCTAGAGAAGCAGCTCTTTGAGGTTTGAGGCTTTACTTATGCTCTTCTTCCAACCTCCCTCTTGAATTCTGATTTATGTTCAGGGGCCTGAGCCAGACATATACTTGAATGAGAACCACTGTTTACAGGAGGGATCCCTGATCCCCTATGACGAGGAAGACTTTGTTCCTGAGTCAAGCTCATTGCAGTCTGAGTTTCCCCCGCGCTCAGGAAGCTCCTCTGCTCCCTCCTGAAAATGTCTTCTGTAGGGTCACCCTGGTGGGTCTCCAGACAGGCCCAGTCATTCTCGAACTTCTGAAGTGGCCAAAACCTGAGTTTGGCCTTCTACATATACAACTGGGATATCACTGATAATCCTGTTTTGTTTGTCACACCAAGGAAAGTGAGCTCCCGCCATCACTCTGTCTCAGGGAAAAGGAAAACATTTCCTGCCTTCTGACCAGGTAGCTTGAGTCTATCTAGAAAGCAAATCAAACAGAACCGGGAAGACTTGTTCCTAGAGGCTGTGTTTGCACTGTATGACGAGGGGAAGTGTGTGGGGGGGAAGCAGCAGCTATCTGTGATCCCTAAGTGATCAGGAAGGCCTCTTCCCTGGTCTCATTATTATCAGACTCTTCTCAACCCCTGCTACCACTCCTCTTGCTGAATATTCCTGAAGCTGTTCCAGAGCTGTGGATGACTCCTTTCAAAGCTTTGGATGACTATTAATTTAGAGGGTCTTGGCCAAATCTCATATTGGGAGAAGTAATAGGAACCCATTTGTGCTTGCTAAGACCAAAGGAATAAATTTGCTTAAAGGATATCACAAAGCCCTCAAAGGAATCTAAATACACTTGGGTCTTCCAGGCAGCTGGAGAAGGACCCCACAGGCCCCTCATTCTTCTCTCTTGGCAGGCCACTTTTCTCTACCTTTTTAACAAAGGTTGAAGAAAGTTGGTCTTCAGTGGTAACCTCATCCCAACTTTACATATACTTAGTTGAAAAGACTGTGGAGGCTAAATCTCTGAATTGCCACACTTAAGAGTCTTAAGGTAGGAGAATTGGCCCTGCCAGAGGGAGGTGTATACCCTACAGTTATTAGCCATGGCTAACATCCTGAATACCAACCAGCATCTGGCCACCTCGCCCTCAATCCCTAAGTGAGGAAGTTATTTTTAAGTAGAGGTGGTAGGGCCAGACAGAAATGCCAGAAGCTGTTACCTGGGGTAAAGCTTAATTTTAGTCTATGACTTTGCCCAAACTTTCCTGAGCCTCATGTCCTACTTTTTCCCCTCCATCTCTCATCAGTCTACCCCCTTTGCCGGGAATGTGCATTCCCCATCACCTTCCCAGTCCTCCAAGGCATCATGCCAGCTTCTCCATGCCATCCTTTCTATACCTTCAATTCAAAGTGTAGGAACAAAATTTCAGATTTGAAAGGACTCCTAACTATCACTTAATTCAACCCTGACCTATACTGCACACAAGTCCCTTATATTACCTCCTACTAAATCTTCAACCAGGCCCTGCTTACACACCTCCAGAGACGGTAGGCTCATGACTTCCACAAGAGATACTGTGTCTCCTGCAGCTCTGCCTGTAAGAAAATGCTTACCTTGTACTACACGTTAGTTTGCCTCCTTGTGACTCCCACGCGTTAGACCTGGCTGTGCCCCGTGGAAATGCTCAGGACATGTCTGTTGTTTTAGCCCCTTCAGGAATTTGGACAGGACTCATGTCACCCTGTACTCTTCTCTCTTCTAGATGGAACATCCTCAGTTATTCTGAGTTATAAGGTAGTGTCAAGTCCTCTGATTATGCCATGAAGAACACCTGTTCCAACTACCATCCTATAATCTGGAACCTCAAAACAAATGCAATAAGGATGTCAAAGGAAATCTTAATTATAAAAAGAAAGAAAATAAATTAAATAGTCAATAACAATAAGAAATCAGTTAGATTAAATGAACCCACTCTATAGAACACTATTCAACCTAACAAAATATGGTAAATTTAAATGTACTAGCATAGAAAGATTGTCATGATAATGCAAGTAGAAACAAAGCAAATTACAAAACAGTGTGCTTTACATTTTATTTGTCTGCTAAGGAGGAAGTCTCTTTCTCAACCTCTCTCTCCCCCACATCTCTGCCTCTTAAACATTTCATTTTTTAGCATATACATTAAAATAAATTGGGGGAAGGATATTTACTGAACTCTGCATAGATGTTATTTCTAGAGTCCACAGATGTCTTGCTTCTAGGGAACAGAGGAAAAAGTTTTAGGGATCTTTCATTATATGTATATCTGTAGTGTTTGTTCTTTATAAAGAGCACATATTACTTTTTTAATAATTTATTTTGGTATCATTAATCTACAATTACATGTGTAATATTTTTTTTTCAGGGTCAAACTGTATATTTTTATTTTCCAAATATATTGTAACATTGTTCAACAAAGGGGTTACATTCCCACCAGTAATATACAAGAGTGGCTGTTTCCATATAAATTCTTTTTTTTAAATAATTTATTTTGTATCATTAATCTACAATTATATGTGCAATATTATGGTTATTAAACTACCCCTTCATGAGGTCCCCCCCCCACCCCATTACAGTCACTGTCTTTCAGCGTAGTGAGATGCTATAGAATCACTACTTGTCTTCTCTGAGTTGTACAGCCCTCCTCGTGCCCCCCCAAGATTACGTCTGCTAATCCTAATGCCCCTTTTTCCCTCTTATCCCTCCCCACCCATCTTCCCAAGTCCCTTTCCCTTTGGTAACTATTAGTCCATTCTTGGGTTCTGTGAGTCTGCTGCTGTTTTGTTCCTTCAGTTTTTTTTCTTTGTTCTTATACTCCACATATGAGTGAAATCATTTGATACTTGTCTTTTTCGGCTTGGCTTATTTCACTGAGCATAATACCCTCTAGCTCCATCCATGTTGTTGCAAATGGTAGGATTTGTTTTCTTCTTATGGCTGAATAATATTCCATTGTGTATATGTACCACATCTTCTTTATCCATTCATCTACTGATGGACACTTAGGTTGCTTCCATTTCTTGGCTATTGTAAATAGTGCTGCGATAAACATAGGGGTGCATCTGTCTTTTTCAAACTGGGCTGCTGCATTCTTAGGGTAAATTCCTAGGAGTGGAATTCCTGGATCAAATAGTATTTCTATTTTGAGTTTTTTGAGGAACCTCCATACTGCTTTCCACAATGGTTGAACTAATTTGCATTCCCACCAGCAGTGTAGGAGGGTTCCCTTTTCTCCACATCCTCGCCAACATTTGTTGTTGTTTGTGTTTTGGATGTTGGCCATCCTCACTGGTGTGAGGTGATATCTCATTGTGGTTTTAATCTGCATTTCTCTGATGATTAGCGATGTGGAGCATCTTTTCATGTGCCTGTTGGCCATCTGAATTTCTTCTTTAGAGAAGTGTCTATTCATGTCCTCTGCCCATTTCTTAATTGGATTATTTGCTTTGTTTGTTAAGGTGCATGAGTTCTTTATATATTTTGGATGTCAACCCTTTATCAGATACGTTTTTTATGAATATATTCTCCCATACTGTAGGATGTCTTTTTGTTCTACTGATGGTGTCCTTTGCTGTACAGAAGCTTTTCAGCTTGATATAGTCCCACTTGTTCATTTTTGCTTTTGTTTCCCTTGCCCGGGGAGATATGTTCAAGAAGAAGTTGCTCATGTTTATGTCCAAGAGATTTTTGCCTATGTTTTTTTCTAAGAGTTTTATGGTTTCATGACTTACATTCAGGTCTTTGATCCACCTTGAGTTTACCTTTGTGTATGAGGCTAGACAGTAGTCCAGTTTCATTCTCTTACATGTAGCTGTCCAGTTTTTCCAACACTAGCTGCTGAAGAGGCTGTCATCTCCCCATTGTATATCCAAGGCTCCTTTATCAAATATTAATTGACTGTATATGTTTGGGTTATTGTTTGGATTTTCTATTCTGTTCCACTGGTCTGTGGGTCTGTTTTTGTGCCAATACCAAATTGTCTTGATTACTGTGGCTTTGTAGTAGAGCTTGAAGTCAGGGAGTGTAATTCCCCCTGTTTATTCCTCCTTCTCAGGATTGCTTTGGCTATTCGGGGTCTTTTGTGGTTCCATATGAATTTTAGAATTATTTGTTCGAGTTCATTGAAGAAAGCTGTTGGTCATTTGATAGGCATTGCGTTGAATGTGTAGATTGCTTTAGGTAGTATAGCCATTTTGACAATATTTATTCTTCCTAGCTAAGAGCATGGGATGCATTTCCATTTGTTAGTGTCCTCTTTAATTTCTCTTAGGAATGTCTTGTAGTTTTCAGAGTACAGGTCTTTCACTTCCTTCGTTAGGTTTATCCTAGGCATTTTATTCTTTTTGATGCAATTGTGAATGGAATTGTTTTTCTGATTTCTCTTTCTGTTAGTTCATCGTTAGTGTATAGGAAAGCAACAGATTTCTGTGTGTTAATTTTGTATCCTGCAACTTTGCTGAATTCAGATATTAGTTCTAGTAGTTTTGGAATGGAATCTTTAGGGTTTTATGTACAGTATCATGTCATCTGCAAATAGTGACAATTTGACTTCTTCTTTACCAATCTGGATGCCTTGTATGTCTTTGTTTTGTCTGATTGCTGTGGCTAGGACCTCCAGTACTATGTTGAATAACAGTGGAGAGAGTGGGCATCCCTGTCTTGTTCCTGATCTTAGATAAAAAGCTTTCAGCTTTTCGCCGTTAAGTATGATGGTAGCTGTGGGTTTGTCATATATGGCCTTTATGATGTTGAGATACTTGCCGTCTATACCCATTTTGTTGAGAGTTTTAATCATGAATGGATGCTGAATTTTGTCAAATGCTTTTTCAGCATCTATGGAGATGATCATGTGGTTTTTGTTCTTCTTTTATTGATGTGGTGGATGATGTTGATGGATTTTCGAATGTTGTACCATCCTTGCATCCCTGGGATGAATCCCACTTGATCATGGTTTATGATCCTCTTGATGTATTTTTGAATTCGGTTTGCTAATATTTTGTTGAGTATTTTTGCATCTACGTTCATCAGGGATATTGGTCTGTAATTTTCTCTTTTGGTGAGGTCTTTGCCCGGTTTTGGTATTAGAGTGATGCTGGCTTCATAGAATGAGTTTGGAAGTATTCCCACCTCTTCTATTTTTTGGAAAACGTTAAGGAGAATCGGTGTTATTTCTTCTCTATATGTCTGGTAGAATTCAGAGGTGAATCCATCAGGTCCGGGGGTTTTGTTCTTGGGTAGTTTTCTGATTACCGATTCAATTTCATTGCTGGTGATTGGTCTGTTTAGTTTTTCTGTTTCTTGCTTGGTCTGTCTTGGGAGGTTGTATTTTTCTAAGAAGTTGTCTATTTCTTCTATGTTTTCCAGCTTGTTAGCATATAGGTTCTCATAATACTCTCTTATAATTCTTTGTATTTCTGTCGGGTCCGTCGTTATTTTTCCTTTCTCATTTCTGATTCTGTTTATGTGTGTAGATTCTCTTTTTCTCTTAATGAGTCTGGCTAGGGGTTTATCTATTTTGTACATATCACTTTTATAATCAGAAAAAAATAATAATGGATTTGCCATGCCTTGGTGATCTCCAAGTATCAGTGTGTTGATCTCTTCCCTCATTCACATTCTTTCTATTTATTCATTCAACAAATGCTCTCTAAAGCTCTCCCTAAGCCAAGACCCCATAATGTTCTTTTGGCTCTTGGAGCCTAGTGAATCATGGTCCCAGCTGTGAGGAGCTCACAGATGTCAGAGAAACCGTAGCATGATAAAGGTTAGACCAGAGGAAACCCCAGGGTTATAGAATCATGGCGGAGGGACTTCCTAGAGTCTTAGAGATGAGTATTTGTTAGGCATTAAGGGCTTTTGGGTGATTGAGAGCAGCCTGTGCAAAGACCCAGAGGTGGAGAGGGCTGTGCTGTCTTCTGCCCACCCCTTCCACTCCACTCTAGTCCTTCCCCTCCAGTCTATTCTTGACCTAGCAGCTAGAGAGACCCTTCAAAATCACAAATACAACCATGTTATCCCCCTGCTTAAAGCCAATCCAGTGACTTCCCCTTTCTCTCAAGACAAAAAGCCTTCACGTGACATATTTGATCATGACCCATCAGGAAACTGTTGGCTGTATCTTTAAAAAATGCCAGAATCGTGGTGGGGACTTGGTACTATGGGCAGGTCTAGTAAAATACCAAAAAAAAAAAAAGCCAGAATCTGACAGCCTATCACCATCTCCAATGTAATGACCTGGTTGGTGTAAGCCACTGTTGTCCCTCCCTTGGGTTTTTGCAGGAGCCTCCTCACTGTCTCTTTACATCCACTCCCCCAACCCTGTCTACTCTCACCTCAGCCAGAGTGATCATGTCACTACTTGGGTCTAAACTCTCCGGTAGTACCGTTTCTCTCTTACTCAGATCCAAAGCCAAAGCCCTTGTAGCAGCCCACAGGCCATGCACGTCTGACCCTTCATTGCCTCTCTGACATCACTTCCTCCTGCTCTTTCCCTTGCCCACTTGTCACCAGCCACACTGGACTCCTTACTGTTCCTCCAACACTCAGGCTTGCTCTGTCTTGAGGCATTTGCCATGGGTGTTTCTCTGCCTGGAATGCTGTTTCCCCAGATTATCACATGACTCCATCCCTCACCTTCAAAGCCACCTTCTTACTCTATCTCTACTTCTGAATACTCCATTTCCTGAGTTTGCCATCACTCTGAATCTCTTTCTCCTTGTCTCTCTCTCTTGATCTTATGGCAAGTGGTGACTCACTAGGGCTTCTCACATTTGCCCCAGATACAGAGATGAAACTTCCTGCTGCTTGGGATAGTGGGAGGTGGTTAAAAGTGTGAGAGCCAAGGCCATACGTATCATTTCTCTGGTCTCCTGAGGCAGAGCTTGTTTCTGGAAGCCCCACAGGGCAAACTCAGGGGAGGTGGGGCTGGAAACTGGGGCTGTGCCCTACCTGGGTCTGGCCCAAGTCAGGGACCAGCAATGGGGACACTGACCTGGATGCTATACCAGAGTGGTAGGGGCTCAGACCAATGGTAAATTTTGGACCTCTGGGGTTTAACGCAGATTAAAAGCTATAGCAAAATTGGATTATGTCAGTCTCACAATGCTCTGTGAGGTCCTATGTCCTATGACACCTTCCCCCACCTTGCATCATGCCTGTCTGACCTCACTTCCTACAGCTCTCCCATTCAGTATGCACCAGCCACCCTGGCCTACTCCTTCCTGGAACACCTAGGTACACTCCTGCCTCAGGGTCTTTGCACTTGCCATTCTTTCTGCTTCAAACCCTCTTTCTCATCTGCATGCTTATTCTGCTCTCCATTCAGGCCTTTACTTCAAATCACTTTTTCAGTAAGGACTTCCCTGGCTACAACCACACAATACACACTCACATACTAGACTTCCTACCCCCTCTCTCCAGACTTCATTTTTTCTCCTTAGTATCTATCCCTAACCAACAAATGATTGATCTTATCTATTGCTATCTCTGTCCATTAGTATGTCAGCTACATGAGGACCAGGATTTTTGTCTGTTGTGTTCACCGCTATAGCTTCAGTATCTTGTGTAGTGGCTGGCACAAAGGTAGTATTTGTGCATAAACCCAAGGGGAGCACTGAACGCCTATTGCATGCCAGATATTTTTCAGCCATTTATTTATTTCTTACTAAAAATAAATGGGATGACCCCATTTTTGTTTTAGAAAGAAAAGTGTATGTAACACACAGAGCCCACAGTACACTGCTTCACAAAGCCTGGAGTGACAGGGCGCCCCCTGGAGTTCAGAGTGAGGTGGTGGCCTTCTATTCACATAAAAGTGTCTGAAATACACTCTCATAAGGTGTTAGTAGTGCTTTTCTCTAGAAGGAGGGATTTAAAATAATTTTAACTCTTTTCCTTTTTACTTCTTTTTAAGATGCATTTTGTGATTTCTCTATAATGACAACATAATTTTACAGTAAGAAAATTTTAATTAAAAGTATACTAAACCTACTGAAGTATTTTCAGTGTACTGAAAATACACTGAGTGTACATTTTACTGCAGCAAGTTTCTAAAGTGTACTGACCTTAGAGTGTAGTGTTATAATTCTACATTAGTATCATAATGGGGATAAAACTGTAAGTAGCCCTAGCCTCAAGCCTTTGTTGTATGTGAAAAACAAATGAGGGGCTGGTACTCAGATCCTCTTATTCTTTAAAACCCCTCTTTCATCTCCTTTGCCTGCTCTCCCAAATCCACCACCAGGTTTTTACCTTTGCAATCTTTGACCCACATGCTTGAACCCAAATAGTAAATGTAGTTCAATGGATCTCTCCGGGAAAAACAAGAGAAAGATTAAAAGGCTGCTTTGGAATGCTCATGATACAATCGCAAGGATCACCCTTGAGAGGCCCATGTGGATCGCTTACACAAAGGCAGATGAACTTGTTCTGAGCCTAGTGGGCTGGCCACTAGCCAAGGCAAATTCACGACTTTCTTTGCATCGGCCTGAAAGAACATTGCTTCCAAGTAGAACCAACAGGGAACTATATAAAAGAAAACCTTACCCCCAAAAGAGTCCTGCTTTCTCCAGGGAAATGATGGGGATTGTCAGTATTATCAAGGGGGCCCCCAAGGAAAAGGGAAGAGCACCAGCTTTCGGGTCAGACAGACCTGGGTTTGCATTGTCACTAGGTTGATTCCCAGCTGGTGTAAGACTCCTAACCTATCAGGGACCTCAGTTTTTTTTTCTGTAAAATGGAGATAGTAACGCCAATTCCCTGAGGCTTCTATGAGGATTAAATGAGGGGATGAATAAATTCTCAGCACCATGCATGGCTCATCATATGTGCTTAACAAACTGTAGGGTATAAAATGTTGTATTCACTCAACAAATGTTACTGCCATGTAAAGTGCTAGGGAAACCAGAGTGTGTGAGACAGCCGCCCCTGCCCGGTGCAGCTTACAGACCAGTGGGGCAGACACAGTCACGGAGTGATCACATGAATAAAGTACAAGGTGTGCTAAATACTGAGAGGGAAAAGTCCAAAGAATAAAGACAGCATTTAACCAGGGGCACCTGATCTAGTCACTTTTTAACCTAGGTGAGGTGATCACAGATGTAATAGAATTTTTTTTGCATTTTTAATTTTAATTTTATTTTATTAAGGTATTATTGATATGCACTCTTATGAAGGTTTCACATGAAAAACCAATGTGGTTACTACATTCACCCCTGTTATCGAGTCCCCCCATACCCCATTGCTGTCACTGCCCATCAGTGTAGCAAGATGCCACAGAGTCACTATTTGCCTTCTCTGTGCTACACTGTCTTCCCCCTGATCCCTCCCACACCATGTGTGCCCATAATAATACCCCTCAGTCCCCCTCTCCCTCCCTCCCCACCCGCCTTCCCCCACCCCTCCCCTTTGGTAACCACTAGTCCCTTCTTGGAGTCTGTGAGTCTGCTGCTGTTTTGTTCCTTCAGTTTTGCTTCGTTGTTATACTCCACAAATGAGGGAAATCATTTGGCACTTGTCTTTCTCTGCCTGGCTTATTTCGTTCAGCATAATATCCTCCAGCTCCATCCATGTTGTTGCAAATGGTAGGCTGAGTAGTATTCCATTGTGTATAAGTACCACATCTTCTTTATCCATTCATCTACTGATGGACACTTAGGTTGCTTCCATGTCTTGGCTATTGTAAATAGTGCTGCAATACACATAGGGTGCATATATCTTTTTGAATCTGAGAAGTTACATTCTTTGGGTAAATTCCTAGGAGTGGAATTCCCAGGTCAAACGGTATTTCTATTTTTACTTTTTTGAGGACCCTTCATATTGCTTTCCACAATGGCTGAAGTAGTTTAAAATCCCACTAGCAGTGTAAGAGGGTTCCCCTTTCTCCACATCCTCGCCAGCATTTGTTGTTCTTAGTCTTTTCTATGTTGGCCATCCTAACTGGTGTGAGGTGATATCTCATTGTGGTTTTAATTTGGATTTCTCTGATGATTAGCGATGTGGAGCATCTTTTCATGTGCCTGTTGGCCATCTGAATTTCTTCTTTGGAGAAGTGCCTGTTCATATCCTCAACCCATTTTTTAATAGGGTTATTTGCTTTTTGGGTGTTGAGGCATGTGAGTTCTTTATATATTTTGGATGTTAACCCCTTGCTGGATATGTCATTTACAAATATATTCTCCCATACTGTAGGATGCCTTTTTGTTCTGTTGATGGTGTCCTTTGTTGTACAGAAGTTTTTAGTTTGATGTAGTCCCATGTGTTCATTTTTGCTTTTGTTTTGTTTGCTCGAGGAGATGCATTCAGAAAAAAGTTGCTCATGTTTATATTCAGGAGATTTTTGCTTGTGTTATCTTCTAAGAGTTTTATGGTTTCATGACTTACATTCAGGTCTTTGATCCATTTCGAGTTTACTTTTGTGTATGGGGATAGACAATAATCCAGTTTCATTCTCTTGCATGTAGCTGTCCAGTTTTGCAACACCAGTTGTTGAAGAGGCTGTCATTTCCCCATTGTATGTCCATGCCTCCTTTATCGTATATTAATTGACCATATATGCTTGGGTTTATATCTGGGCTCTTTAGTCCGTTCCATTGGTCTATGGGTCCGTTCTTGTGCCAGTACCAAATTGTCTTGATTACTGTGGCTTTGTAGTAGAGCTTGAAGTTGGGGAGCATAATCCGCCCTGCTTTATTCTTCCTTCTCAGGATTGCTTTGGCTATTCAGGGTCTTTTGTGGTTCCATATGAATTTTAGAATTATTTTCTCTAGTTCGTTGAAGAATGCTGTTGGTATTTTGTTAGGGATTTCATTGAATCAGGGACCTATCAGGGACCTCAGTTTTTTAATCTGTAAAATGGAGATAGTAACGCCAATTCCCTGAGGCTTCTATGAGGATTAAATGAGGGGATGAATAAATTCTCAGCACCATGCATGGTTCATCATATGTGCTCAACAAATTGTATGGTATAAAATGTTATATTCACTCAACAAATGTTACTGCCATGTAAAGAGCTAGGGAAACCAGAGTGTGTGAGACAGAGCAGTCCCTGCCCTGTGCAGCTTACAGACCAGTGGGGTAGACACAGTCACGGAGTGATCACATGAATAAAGAAGTACAAGGTGTGCCAAATACTGAGAGAGAAAAGTCCAAAGAATAAAGACAGCATTTAACCAGGAGCACCTGATCTAGTCACTTTTTAACCTAGGTGAGGTGATCACAGATGTAATAGATTTTTTTTGTTTTTCCCTTAGCTATATAAGGATCTTTTACATGTATAATACACGGGACACTGCAAAGAGCTTTTCATAGTTGAGATTTTCATACAATCCTTATACCAGATCCTAAGCAGAGATTATGACTGTCATTTTACAGAAGAGGAAATGAAGGTGTGGAAAGGTTTTATAACTTCCTCAAGTTATTGATAGCAAATTCAAGGGTCAGACAAAATCCAGAGGTCTTTTACTTCCACATCTGCTTTTTCACTATCTCATTTTTTTCTTTTTGTTTTTAATTCTGCAATATAGAAAAATTTTTGTTTTTTTAAATCAAATGTACATCACAGTGGTTTAATAGTCCCCGACTTCTCAGTGTCTGAGTCTAATGCTGTTTTGTTCCTTCTGTTTTGCTTTGTTTTTATATTCCACAAATAAGTGACATTATATGGTATTTATCTTTCTCCGCCTGGCTTATTTCATGGAACATAATACCCTCTAGATACATCCATGTTGTTGCACATGGTAGGATTTCTTTTCCTTTTATGGCTGAATAATATTCCATTGTGTATATGTACCACCTCTTCTTTATCCATTCATCTACTGATGGACACTTAGGTTGCTTCCATATCGTGGCTGTTGCAAACAGTGCAACGATAAACATAGGGGTGCATTGAATCAGGGATTTTGTTTTCTTTGGGTAAATTCCTAGGAGTGGAATTCCTGGGTCAAATGGTATTTCTATTTTTAGTTTTCTGAGGAACCTCCATACTGCTTTCCACAATGGTTGAACTAGTTTACATTCCCACCAGCAGTGTAGGAGGTTCCCATTTCTCCGCATCCTCTTCAGCATTTGTTATTTCTTGTCTTTTGAATAGTGGCCATTCTAACTGGTGTGAGGTGATACCTAATTGTGGTTTTAATTTGCATTTTCCTGATGATTAGCGATGTGGAGCATCTTTTCATGTGACTGTTGGCCATTTATATTTCTTCTTTGGAGAAATGTCTGTTCAGGTCCTCTGCCCATTTTTTGATCGGATTATTTATTTTTTGGATGTTGAGGTGTATGAGTTCTCACATATTTTGGATGTTAACCCTTTATCAGATGAGTCGTTTATGAATATGTTCTCACAGCATACTTTTTTTTAAATGTTGAAATATAACTTACCTACAAAAGAGAGTGGGAAAACATATATGCAGAGTTTAAAGAACGCCCATGTAAGTGTCACCCAGCACAAGGAACAGTTCAGCATGGCCCGGAGGTCCCCTATGTACCCTTCTCCAGAAGCAATCCCTAAGCTGTTTTGTTAATTATTCACTATCTTGCCTTTGTAAAACACTTTTTATCATTTATGTATCTCTTAACAATATATTATTGCTTTTCCTGGCATTGAACTTTATATAAATGGCATCTTAGTTTATGTGTTCTTTTGTAACTTGCTTCTTACTCCCAACATCTTATTTTTGAGATTATCCACATTGATAATGCCTACACCCATAATTAATTCTCACAGATAGATAATATTCCATTGCATGATTATACCACAACTTACTTATACATTCCCTTGTTAACAGACACGTGGGTTATTTTCAATGTTTTATTGTTATATTCTTTTTTTAATAGGAAGATAAGATAAGTGGATTTGTTTTTATAAAAAACTTTCCAAGATGTTATAAGTTTTGTGAATTTAAGTTCCAGTCCCTACATCCACATTCACAGTACTATATGATAATTGGTTCTACCATTTATTTTGAGTTTACCATCACCCAGGAACTGTGTTAAGGGATTTACACATATTTTAAAATTTACTTCTCATAAGACTACTACCTGGTATGTATTATTTTCAGGTGAAAGGACTATTTTATAGGCAATGACACTGAAGTTCCTAGAGGTTAGACAATTTGCCCAAGGTCATTTGGAGAATCAAGATTGAGACTCAGACTAATTCTAAAGTCCAATTCCTTCCAATTCACTTCAATGTACAAATCAAATGTTATGATGTACTATAATATACGTAAGTATCTCCTATATTTTTAATATTTTAATTGTGGTAAAATACACATAATGAAATTTACTTTTAACCATTTTTAAATGTACAGCTCAGTAGTGTTAAGTATATTCACATTGTTATACAAGCAGTCACCGAGCACTTACATTCTTGTATATGTCCCCTGGGACACATGTGAAAGTTTCTCTAGGGTGTCTCTATGTGTAGAACTGCTGGTGTTCCACCTATGGGTGGAATGCATGGGTTTGCATAAGTTTGATTTTGTCAAGGCCAAATTCTTACAAATGATGGCACTAATTTATACTTCCATAAGCAGCTACTTTTTAAAAAATATGTAATACATTCAGATATATATTTTTAAATGTTTATAAGTTCCAAATGTTAAAGGAACACAAAGAAAACACAACGAAAAAATCTCCTGACCCCTGACCACATCATTCCCTCCCCAAGGGTGATCCATGTCACCAGTTTCTGGTGATTACCCTCCTAGAAATATGTTATGCATACATTTCTTCTTTTACAACAAATAGTAGCCTTATACCATACTGTTCTGAAGCTTGTTTGTTTCTCTTAACAAACATCATAGGCAGTATGACCTGGTGGTCTTCGGAGTAGACTGCTTAGATTCGTAATCCAGCTCTACTCTGAACTGGCTGTACCTTGCATAGGTCATTTAATTTCTCTGTGCCTATATTACTTATTTGTAAATGTGGAAAGAATCCTAACTCACAAGATTTTTATGAGAATTAAATTAGTTACCATATGTTAAGCATTTAGATCTGTGACTATTATTGATATAATTACATCAATGGTTTCTCATTCTTTTTTTATGGTTGCTTAGTAGCCTATTATATAAATGATTCACAATGTATCTTAAATCATAAGTAGTAAACATTTAAGTTGTTTCCAGTATTTTGAAATTACAAGCAGCACAGCAATAAATAATTTATCATTTCTCATTCATGCTCCTGAGTACACCTCTAGGATAAAGTTATAGAATTGGAACTTCTATTTTTAATAGATATTGGCAAACTGTCCTTCATGGATACATCAAGATTCTCATATAGTAACTTAAAGAGACAATATAAAATTTAGAATAGAAAATACCTAGGTGAGCTGCTTTGCTGTCCAGATGAGTCAATTGATGCCAGGAGAGGGAAAGTGACTCCCATGCGCAGTTAGTGGTGGAAACAGCACCAGAACCCCCATGCAGGTGTCTGCAGTTAGTCCTAAAATTCCTTAAAATCCATTTTAAAATTTCAGTATTTTGATGCTGCAATTTGCTTACTTAATGGTAGTAACTTAATGTTTAATCTCTCATTGTTATTTCTTTTTTTTTTCCCTGGGCATTTTCCTATCTTATGTGATCGATCGTGTGCCAGGTGACTCTTGGACAGTTCTGACCTGCCTGAGGTTTGTCAAGTGACAGATATTCCTCATCTTCAAAAATGTTGCATTTGGTAAATTGCCTCTGAGGGAGACTTCCGCCAGCTACCCCCAAGAGATTGTTTAACGTACAACAAGGGAAAGAAACAAAGCACTTGTTTTGTAATTTCGCTCAAACCAATTTCGTAAACGGGTGGTTGATTTGTAATTTATCTTTTAGACCAAAGGAAGCCTACCTCTCGCCGGCCAAGTCGTCATTGGATAGCATGGCTGTCAATCACTAGGGATATAAATAAGGGAGGCCGGCGGCTCCTGCCTTGGAAGGCCGGGAGCGCGCGGTGTACCGTACGGCGTGCGTTGCGCGCCGCGCGCTGCGAGTCGAGTGGGGCAAGATATCTGCGGTAGTAGCTGTTACTCCGTATTAACCGGAGTAGAAAATAAACACCTCTCCTCTTCTCTCCTCCTTTCCCCTCCCTGCCGGGCCAGCGTGATGGCGGAAGCCGCGGCATCGGGCGCCAGCGGAGAGGCGGCGGCCGTGGCGGCGGCGGCGGAAGGCTCGTCGGGCCTGGCTGGCTTGTCTCTGGACCGAGGCTTCTCGAGCTACCGGCACTTCGAGCCTCAGGCGTTGGGCCTCAGCCCGAGCTGGCGGCTGACGGGCTTCTCTGGCATGAAGGGCTGAGGCTGCAAGGTCCCCCAGGAGACCCTGCTCAAACTCCTGGCGGGACTGACGCGGCTGGACGTGCGGCCCCCGCTGGGCCTGGTTGGAGGCCGTGAAGAGGTGGCCCAGGAGGTAGGCCTGCCGGCCAGGGCGGAACCCACCCCAACCTCTCCAGCCCTGGGCATTGGGCTGGACTCCTGCGTTATACCCCTGAGGCACGGGGGTCTGTCGCTGGTACAGACCACGGACTTCTTTTACCCCTTGGTGGAAGATCCCTACATGATGGGGCGAATAGCTTGTGCCAACGTGCTGAGTGACCTCTACGCCATGGGCATTACTGAATGTGACAACATGTTGATGTTACTCAGCGTCAGCCAGAATATGACTGAGGAAGAACGAGAAAAAATAACACCACTCATGATCAAAGGCTTCCGGGATGCTGCTGAGGAAGGAGGGACTGCAGTGACTGGTGGACAAACAGTTGTAAACCCTTGGATAATCATCGGTGGAGTTGCCACTGTGGTATGTCAGCCTAATGAATTCATAATGCCTGACAGTGCGGTTGTGGGGGATGTACTCGTGTTAACCAAACCCTTAGGAACCCAAGTTGCTGTCAATGCCCACCAGTGGCTGGATAATCCTGACAGATGGAATAAGATAAAGATGGTAGTCTCCAGAGAAGAGGTAGAGCTGGCCTATCAGGAAGCCATGTTCAATATGGCAACCCTAAACAGAACTGCTGCTGGATTAATGCACACATTTAATGCCCACGCAGCCACAGATATCACAGGCTTTGGCATTCTAGGACACTCTCAGAACCTTGCAAAACAGCAAAGAAATGAAGTGTCCTTTGTCATTCATAATCTGCCAATCATTGCCAAGATGGCCGCCATCAGCAAGGCCAGTGGGCGCTTTGGGCTCCTTCAGGGAACTTCAGCAGAAACTTCCGGGGGATTATTGATTTGCCTGCCAAGAGAACAGGCAGCCCGCTTTTGTTCTGAAATCAAATCTTTCAAGTATGGAGAGGGTCACCAAGCATGGATCGTGGGCATTGTGGAAAAGGGAAACCGGACAGCCCGGATCATTGACAAGCCTCGAGTTATTGAGGTCCTACCTCGTGGGGCCACTGCTACTGCTCTTGCTCCTGACAATTCCAGTGCCTCCTCTGAGCCTAGCTCCTGAAATGGAACAGTTGTTTGGACTTTAGAGCCTTTGCATACAATCATGGATGATGCTCAAGGGTTGATTTTTAAGAAGAAATTTCCAAAGAAGGCTGCCTGCATAGTAGCTCCAGCTGCCTCTTTTGGGTGATTTGCATTAGCCCACCAAAAGCTGCACATTCCAAGGCCAGAAGTAACATTTTGGACTTCAGGGGGGAGGTTTGTTCATTCTTGTGTAGCAGAGGAGCAGAAAAACTTCTGTTTCCTCTTTCCAAGAGCAAAATGAGGCTATTCCAGTTTGAGGGATTTTTCTTGGCACTGGGTTACTTTATATCTGCACAGAGCAGGAAGGGAGATTACTTATTAAAATTACTCAAACACCAGAGAAGTAAATTGCAAAATGAAAAACATTAGATCAGAAGCAAATAAGTTTGGACCAATACTGTTGATAAATCTAAATTTTTAAGAGAGATTTTACAATGCAATGTCAAATTCTTTATTAAAATTTTCTGAAATACTGGCTCTTTCCTTCTCTGGACAAGTACTGAGCAGCTTGTCCAATGACTGGGAAAGGAGGACTTAAAACCATCTGACTTGGTCTCTGTTAATGATGCCACTCCTTCTAAACCCCTTCAAGGACTGGGAGAGGCAGAGCAAACCCCAGAGCCCAAGCCTTGGTGGTCATTAAGATGTTAAATCTTGTGCTGAAAATTCCTGGTTTGATCAATAAAGAGTAATTTCTAGTGAAATAAAAAGGACTTTGTTGGAAAATTCTTCTGGCTGATGTTTGGATCCTTGGAATTCTGAATCCTTTATAATTTTACAGAATGAACCAGTTGATACATTTAGAGTGAGAGTGTTTTCTTTGATCCTAGACCAGGGGATTTAACACTCAGATTTAGGTTTGCACCTTCCCCCTGAGTCAACAGCAAAGAACTCAACAGGCATAAAACCTATAAGGACTAGCGTGTGGGAGAGGAAATAGCAAAAGAAAGATTCCACAATTCTGGGAAGATGAAAAGTAGGTGGAAAGGAGTAACTGACTTGGCCAAATAGAGTAAGCCAAAGGGTAAGTGTCTATAGAGTTAGGGAATACTAACAGGAAGCAAGGGCTGTGCTCCAGACGTACTAAGGAAGACAGGAGTGAAGGGTGGGGATAAAAACATGCTGCTTCAAAATTTCTACACAGGCTAATTAGATCTTTGAAGTTCTTAAACCTTTCCCCTGTGTCACAAAGCCCGGTAATTGCCTCTCACCTTTGCAGATAAAGAGAGGTTTATTTTCTGGAAATGTTAGTTAAAAAAAAAACTGCAATCAGGGACACCAGGCATAGCATAACGACAGGAGGCCTGACCAAAAACAAGAAAAAAGACAAACCTGAGATGCCTCAGCCCTGTTTCTCAGCTTAGCTATTAAAAACACTGTCCAGGAAGCTTTATTCTCCCCTTCCTCGTGCAGGTGGGAGACTGAATAGTTAGTTCTCTGGAGAAAATGAACATGCCCAGAAAAAAAATCTATAAGCGTAAACATTTAGGGACCCCCAGTGAAAAGATTCACTCAATCATATTGTTTTTAATGCCTCATTCTTAAATATGAGCAGTCAAGGATCATCAGACATTTGAGGCAAACCTCCAACTTGAAGTCAAAGCAAGCAGAAAAAACTCAAGAAGGAGATAACACAGGGAACAGAAGAAAAAAAATCCATAAAAAGACGAGACTAAAGCACTTAGAATGTAAAAAGATAGCTAGAATTTTAAACTTAAGTAGAAGACTTAGAAGATAAAGTTGAGGAAATTTATCAAAATGGAACAAAAACAAAAAGGTGCACACTAGAAGGAAAAAATGTTTGAAAACCAGAGGTGAGCCAGGAGGTTCAACATCTAAAGTTCCAGAAAAAGGCAATAAAGCAAATGGAAGAAAGAAAATTATCAAAGAATGATACAAGAAAACTTGCTAAGACTTAAAAGTTGTGTCACCTTTTGAATTCCCAGCATACTGAGTGAAAATAGATGTACATCAATTTTATTATTAAAATGTAAACTGTCAGGGATAAGGAGACCCTATTAATAATAACAGCAAATGTTTATGTAGTACATACTCTGCCAGGCACTGTTCTAAGTGTCTTACACGTATTAACTCATTTAAACTTTGAACAACTCTGTTTTGCAAATGAAGCTGAAGCACAGAGTTTAAGAAATTTGTCTAAAGTTATACAGGCTGTTTTCTATGCAGTGTAACTCAGGAGTCCATACTTCTAATCACTATGCTCTCCTCAGATCTTCTGGAGAGGTAGATCACATACAAAGGTTTGGGGATAAGAATGGTGTCAGTCTTCTCATGGGAGGGCTGTACAACTCAGAGAAGACTAGTGATTCTATAGCATCTCACTACCCTGACAGTGGCTGTAATGGGGTTGGTGGGGGGGCCCTGATGAAGGGGGTAGTTTAATAATCATAATATTGCACATGTAATTGTAGATTAATGATCCAAAATAAAATTAAAAAAATTTTTTTTTAATAAATAAAAGTGAGCCCAAAGTTTTGATGTAAAAAAAAATGGTATCAGTCTTCTCAATAGCAAATCAGAAGCTAAAAGACAATGAAGCAATGTCTTCAAAATTCTGAGGGTAAATAATTTTCCATGTATAATTCTATACATAGCCACATTTTTCAAACAAATAGGATAAAGATAGACGTGCAAGGTATCAAAATGGTTTCATCCATTCCCTTTTTTCTCAAGAAATACTGGAAGGTGTGCTCCAGCAAAAGGAGAGCAAACCAAGAAAGAGAAAAACATGGGGTCCAGAGACCCAATCCAGCACAGCAGAAAGTGAGGGGAGTTCTTAATGTAACATCTGTGCAGCAGGCCTAAGGAGCAACCAGTCCACACTGAACAGGAGCCTGAAAGGGTTCCAGGAAGAAGAAAATGGAACTGATAGAGTATTGATTCATTTAATTGTGAAAAATTGTATTGGAAGGTTAATGGAAGATAAAAAAAGGATCAGTGATGACTACATAGAAAACTAGCAAAACAAAAAGAAAAAAAATGAGGCAGTTATCAACTCCAACCAAAAATGAAACCTTGTGTAACAATTGAAATGCAACTATATATAGTATTCAGCAATGAATGTTTACATCCTGGCTGACTCTCAGTTCTGCTCAGCTTAAATAAAGCCCCCTCATAAAAGCCCTCTCTGACCTCAGCCAACACCTAGCAACTTTCCAATTCATCACCTCATTTATTGGCTTCATAGATCTTATCCTAATCTGTAATTATCTTGAGAATTTATTATTAACTTACTTCATAGTTGTCATTTTCGCTAGTGTATAAGCTCCAAGATGGCAGAGGATCTTCTGTATCTTCAGAACTTACAACAGTGTTTGGTCTATAGTTAGTGCTCAGAAAATACTTAGTGAATAAGTGAAGCGAGAGTGAGTGAATGAGGTACAGGTTGGGGACCCTAGCACCCTCTGTTTTCACACTTTTCTTGCTCTTGGTGTTTCCTAGTGGTGGAAGCTGGTACTACCAACTTCTTAAGGATTTAGAGAAGAAATTCAGGCATGGGTTCTGGTATCCACTTACAGCTTTCTAACTGATTGGGTACAAAAAGGGAGGAAGACGACCACCTGCTTCACTGGCCTGAGTCCCCTTAATTAACCGAGAAAGGGTTAGAGGTTGAGGTCAAGACAGGCATCCAACTTTTCCTTGGGGAGGGGCTGGGCAGCAAAATGGAGGGGCAGGTTGTGGAGGTGACTGGGCCTTGGGTGGAATCACAACAAAATAACAGGCAATGGAGGAAAAGGAGAGGAAGAAATGGAATAGAAAGACAAAGAAAGAAAAGAAAAAGGAGAGGAAGTTGAAGCTAGAGAGAAGGATGCTGAAGAGGGGATAGAAGGGAGAAGGAAAGGCAGTGGCAAGGCAGCCTCAGCACATCCCAGTACGTGGAAGCTTTCCTCCCTTTCAGGGGTGGGCAGACATCTTTCACTTGCCGAAGAGTGCTGGGGTGTGGTGAGCTTCAGCCTTCACATTTTAGATGATCTCAGAGAAGGCTGTGGGCTTCAGTTTCCTCATCTGTAAAATAGGCTCAGCCTCTGGCAGGGACGTCATGGACGGGATCTCATGAGACATGCTGTTATATATTCATACTTACTAGATCTATTCAAGTACCAGGCCCCGGGAAAACAAAAGCCTGACACTGCTTCTATTCGCCAGGAGACCCAGGCTAGGGGGAGACCTAGAACAGGGACACCAATCACCCCAAAATTAAGATGAGAAGCGGTAAATGCCATGAAGGCTAGAGTGGATTAAGTGCTATAGAAGACGAAGTTATATCCTTTTTGGAAAAGGCTTCCCAGAGATGGCAGCTTTGCTGCAGGGAAGTACTTGGCTCCTGAGACTTTGAGTTCCCAGATCCATAAGGTAGCTGGATGCTCTACACTCCAGACCTCTATGCCCATCTGCTTGCTGGACATCATCTGGACGTTCCAGAGCCATCTTGGATTCAAGGTGTTCCAAACTCAATTCATTCTTCCCTCCCATGGCAACCCCTGGGTCTTCTGTGTCCTCATTTCAGCAAATGGCAAAACTATCCATCTATTTACTCAAGCCAGAAACCCCAGAGTTACACAGACTCTTCCTTTTCTCCAAGTTCCCATATTCAACTTCCATGTTGCCTAATCCAGTAGCAAAGGGGGTGGGACACTCTGTGGTGAACCTCAGAATTGGAGAGTTTAAGCAAGAAAGGGGAATTTATTATAAGGATACAAGAATATCTCTAGGATACAGCTGGGCCATAGGAATGAACTGGAGCTAGGGTAGCAGTTTTAAGCATTTTACATATTTACTCTTCACAACAACCCTATGAGATAGCTAATATCATCATCATCATTTCCATTTTACAGATAAGAAAGCTGAGAGATTGAGTAACTCAGTAGCTAGCCAGGTTTCAAGTTCAAGCAGTTTGGCCTCAGAGTCTGTGTTACTGACCCCTACACTATATTCAAATGGTAATTAGTACTATTTACAAAAACTAATGTTACCCTATTTAAACACTATGAAAAGTGGGGACAACTTTAGAAGACGGGAAGGAAAGATGTAAGCACTGTCGGTGACTTAACTCAGCGGCTCTTTCCCCACCGGCTTACCCCGCACCGTCATTTCTCTCTGGCGCCATCTGGCGCCCACAAAGGAAGTGAGGCGCGAAGTCTCGCCCCCTGCCCTCTGACTTTTCCTGGTCGACTCTGGTCCCTATATCTTTAAGATGACCTCTAAAATTAAGTTGAGGCCCTTGAAACTCGCTCGGATTGGTCCAATCTGGGTAAGGGGCGGGCTGTAGTAACTCCACAAAAGTAATTAGTCTTTCCTGCGGCTCCGCCCCATTCAGCTGTCGCGAACACCTGTGATTGGTCGGGGGCTCTGGAGGCGGGTTCCGAGCTCGGCGCGGCGTTCTCTGGGACCGTAGAGGTTGCTGTGTTGTGGGCTGCATGTCCGCCGCGAGTGGGGATATGCGTGGGGACACCGCGGGAGAGGGGACTGCTGCCGATGGCCCCTTCAGCTTTAGCCCGGAGCCCACGCTCGAGGACATGTAAGCCGTCCTTGCCCATCGTCTAAGATCGCTCCCTTCTCCCACCTTTTGGAGAGGGTCCCTCCACGTGGTGGGTAAGAATGTTAAGCAGGAAAATAGATGTGAGCGGGGTGGAAAGAAAACAAGGTCAGTAAAGCTCTCTAGAAAGGACTCAGTTAACGAGTTAAAACTAGAAAGCCAGAAAAGACTCAAAGTTAGTGAGTTAATCAGTTAAAGCTCAAAAGGTCAGGAGCAACTTGGCCTTGAATGTTTGAATATTCCCCAGATAAAAAGAAGTATCTGAGCACAGCTCATGTCTTCATTGTGTCAATTAGATCATTGTAAGATTTACTCTAGCCTGCTAAAAGGCTCACCTATAAACAACATAATAAAGACAGGGAGATCCCACCTTAAAGCCAAAATTGCATTTTGAAAAAACCCAAGAAGTTTAAGAAGAAAGATTCTTAACATACTCTTTAGCAAACAACAAACAAATAATTGCCCACCTTGGGGGAAGGGCAGACAGTCTTGACTGATATGCTCCCAAACCTGGAACCTGCTATCTTGGGAGGGTACTAAAGCAGTAAATTTCTTGTGTTAAAGCTAATTTTGCAGAATTACTTAGAGGACTGATAAGAAACTTAATGTCTCATCAAAGATACTTGAGACCACTTAACAAGTCCACACCTCTAGCCCTTTGTCACATCCCTGAAAAATCCTTAAAAGGGGGAACCCACAACCTTTCAGGGCACTCCTCTCTCTCTGAGGTAGCCTGCATTTTCTAAGTAACTGTGTCTCTGCCCTTCAATTCTTTATTGCAGCGGGGACAAGAACCGAGGAAAATACACAGTGCCTCTCCCCCAACAAGAAGGCTAGCAGCTGTGCTCTGGTCCCAGTTCTGCTGGCTGACGCAGTGAGCCTTCTAACCTCCTCATCTGCAAAGTGGGTTTAGCAGTACACACCTGAGACAGGGGAAAGGGTGACCCAGGTGATGCAAGGAGTCGTATGCTGCCTCTGCCCTCCAGGAGTGGTTGGTAGGATGGGAGCAAATGCACTGCTGGAGACACTATATTTCTTGCTGGAGGAAATCATGGAGGGCTGCTTAGGGGAAGTGACCATGGAGCTGCACTCTGTAAAATCAATATGCTTTAGCTATGCAGAGAGGAATATTCTAGGTGTAGGAAACTGCAGAAACAGCAGTAGGAAGTGGAATCATGGGAAAGAGGGTATTGTTAGGTTTTGAGAGAGTTTAGGGCCTGTGCAGGCGAGCACCCATTTTATAGATGAGACCAAGTCCAATAGAGAAGCAATAACTTGCTTAAGGCCATCCAAGGAATGAGTTGCAGAATCCCCTGACACTTATGCCCCCAGTGTATGTCACTGAGATAGCTGCCTGGGTCCCGTGTCTCCTCCAATCCTGGGATCTGGGCTTCCACCCCTTTCTCCTATTACAGCCGCTGCCTTCATGCAGAGTTTGCTGCTGAACGAGACTGGGATCAGTTCCACCAGCCTCGGAACCTCCTCCTGGCTTTGGTTGGGGAAGTGGGGGAGCTGGCAGAGCTATTGTGAGTATATGGAAAGCTTCCTGGAAAGTCTGTGTGTTGGGGAGTGTGGAGAGACATTTGATTTTCAGATGTCCATGGATTCAATTTCCTGGTGCTGGGATACAGAGATGACTCCCTAGTTCCTGCCCTCTTGGGGCTCCCAGTCTCCTGGGAGAGAAAAGTGCAAAAACAGCTAGGCAAGTATAGGTCTTAAGAAGGGGCGGTGGTAACCTTCCTTTACTTCTGCCTGTGGGGTGGAAAGGAAGGTATTCTATAGAAGACTTGCCTGTGGCATTCCAGACAGGAGAAACTACATTTGCAAAGGCAGTGAGGTGGGAAAGAACAAGTTAAATTCAGGGAGAGTCTGAGATTCCTTTAGGGTAAGTTTCTCAAGAAAGAGCAAGGATTGTATATCTGTTTTGTGTTCTGGAATGTCTGGCACACAACAGACACTCAAAAGATAGTATCTACTGAATGAGTGGTAAGGGCTGTGGAGGAGGGGGTGAGATATGAACCCAGAATGACAGAGTTGGAGTTAGGAGTGATGGAGGTTGGACAGAAAACTGATCATATTTGAGTGGTAGAAAGAGCTTTGTGTTGGCAAGGAGCACTGGATCCCCAAGAGAATTGGGGCAGGGGAGACCAGTAAGGAGTCTAGTGGAGATGAGGCAACAGGTGGTGAGGCCTAAAACAGGGTAATCACTGTGGGGATGGAGAAACGAGGCACAGGGTGTGAGAGGGCAAGCCATTCATTCATGACAGGTTTATGAGTATCAGCTATGTGTAGGGCTTCTAGAATCAAGAGATAATGGCCTTGAACAAGATAGAGTTCCTGCCTTCACAGTGCAAGGAAACTGACAATAAATAAGCAAACTAATTTTAAAAGATAGGGAATTTTGATAAGTTCTGTGCAGAAATAGCATAAGGTGATGAGAAAGAAGGTAGTAGGAAGGCTTTTCTGAGACGGTGATACCTAAGCTGAGACCTGAATAAGAGGGAGGAGCCAGCCTTGGGAAAGATCTGGGGGGACCAAAGGGGGCAGCATTCAAGGAAGAGTGAGCAGTAAGTGCAAAGGCCCTGTGACATTTTGCAAGAAGAAGGCCAGAGCACCTTTAGGTGGGGAGTGACAGGGACAGCGGTGGATATTGACATTGGAAGAAGCAAGATTCAGTTCATGCAGGACCTAAAGTGCATGGTCAGGAGTTGTGATTTTATTCCAAGCACGGGGGAGTTTTAGTAGAGAGGGACAAATTGTAATTTATGCTTTTAAAAGGTGGTCCTGGGCAAGAGTAGAAGATGAGTTAGCAGCTTCCACAGTGATCCAGGTCTGAAGTTTAGCTGGGGGTAGCAATGGCTAGGGCTGAAAGTAAAATCAGGTCTTGACAAGTGAAGTGTTCTCCTGGCCACTTCTTGGCTCAGGTAGGGACACAGATCTGGGTGAATCATCTGTTGGGGCCTCTTCTCTACCCCGACTGCCCAGGGCCCAGATGTGTTGAGTTGTCCTTAGAGGAACTTCCTAAGAGTTGGCAGTTCATTGCTGCAAGGACTAGAGTGATCCTAAGAGAGGTGGACCACATTGTCCTAACTATATCTGTGTGTGTTCTGCCCCCAGTCAGTGGAAGCCTGATGAGGAACCTGGCCCTCAAGCCTGGCCCCACAAGGAACGGCTGGCCCTTCAAGAGGAGCTTAGTGATGTCCTCATCTACCTGGTAGCACTAGCCGCCCGCTGCCATGTGGATCTGCCCCAAGCAGTGCTCTCCAAGATGGACACCAACCGGTGACGCTACCCAGCACATCTTTCCCGCGGCTCTGCCCGCAAGTATACAGATTTGCCCCATGGGGCCACCACTGAAGACCAGGCTGTGGGACCTGCAGACCTTGCCTGTGAGTCCACATATCAGGCCTCAACCTAGAAATATGAGCCCAGGACCTGCAACTCAGCATGGCAGCTGAGGAACAGAGGGTGACCTAGCTATGGAACCTCATTCTAGTCCTTTCCTAACAGATCTTGGGCCTGGGGTCCCACTTTCTGAGGTCTGAGACCCAAGAACCTCCAGAAGACAGCCTCCTGGTATTTTTCTCTCTCAATAAAAGTTTTGGTTAACAACTTGTAGATTTTTCCTGGGGTGGCTGGGGAGGCTCTGTCTAAACAGGTGCTGGAAAAAGGTACTAGGGATGCCTTTGAGCCCAACTTCAGGTTTGTGTCTTATACCTCCCACCTGCAGGGCAGAGAAATCTGATTTCTACTAAGTTGCCTGTCTGATCTCATGCAAGTCCCTTACCCCTTCTGGACCTCTAAAGGAGACGAGGCTGTGTGTAGTGTTAGTTAGGAGCCCAGATTCTGGCGTCCAGCCATCTGGGTTCAAGTGCCATCGTATGGGCTGGATGACATTCATCAAATTACTTCATCTTTCTGTGCCTCAGTTTCCTCATCTTACATGAAAATGATATCTATGTTATAGGGTTACACAGAAGGTGTAAGTGCATTATAAGTATAGAGTACTTAGGACAATGCCTGGTGCATCATGGGTACTTTGTAAGTCTGCTGTTATTGTTATCTGTTTGCCTTTTCAACTCAAAACTCTCAGGGGTTCAGAGAGGGAAACATTTAACAGTTAAGGTTGGTCTGGGTCTAGAACCCAGACTCAGGCCTCAGGTCCTAGCCTTGTCCATCAGGACCACAGCCCTGCACGGTCCCTCTGCCTCTCTCCCTGGGACTCCAGCATAAATCAGGGTCTGGTCTTTGATGGGGAGCAGAACAGGGCTTACTCTCCTCTTGGGTCTTGGGTGTGGGCCTCTTGCCCTCTCCTCTGCCCTCCCAATGCCAATTTCCACCTCTACACCTAAGGATAGTGTTGGGTGTATAGGATTTACCCTTTGTGTGACCTCAGGCACATCACTTCCCTTTCTGAGATACCCATAGCCTCCTTCCTTCACAGGGTTAGGTAATGCATGAAAAAGCCCTGTAAACTACTGTTGCTCCTGTGAGCCCGTTTTCACATCAGTAAAAGGAGGAATTCTTTTACTGGCTTCATACCTTCTATTAACGACCCTACTTTCTCTTAGCCACTCAGATAAAACAATCCAGCTTGGAACTGCTTCAGCTTTGCATTCCCAAACCCACCTTTCCTTTCCCCTACCAGTGACAGCAGTAGCCTTATCCTTACTGATCATGAGATAGGGACCATGAGTATAGTCAGAGTAGGGTGAGGGCCTCCGGAAAAAGCAAGGCAAGATGTTTGCAGTCAGAGCAATGTAACTACATACAAGGAAACCCCCTACCGAAACTCTGTGTTAAACATTAAGCTCTAGGGTCATTCTTCAGTGAGATCAGTTAATATTCCCCAGATAAAGAAGAGTAGCACATGTTTTTATTATGCTAATCATTTATAATCATGTGTAAGGTTCACTTTAGCATGCTAAAAGGCCCAGGCCTATGTGCTGTCTTTCCTCCTTCAGATCTGATGAGGTGATTTTGCAAACTGGGCAACTAATTTAGCAAGTAAGCCCGGGCACAAACAACATAGTAAAAGGCAAGAAGGTTTCCACCTTAAAGATAAGATTGCATTTTAATACCTAGGAAGTTAAGTTAGAAATTCTTAACTTACTCTTTAGCAAACAATACCTCAGCCCACCTTGAGGGCTGGGCAGGTGGCCTTGTTTGATATGCTCGTAGACCAAGATGCTGGTGTCTCAAGGAGATATCATCAGAGCAAGAAGTTGCTTGTGTTAATTCTAAATATTCAGGGACCACTTAATAAGTCCACACCTCTAAGCCTTTTTTCATGTTCCCCCAAATCCTCAACTGCCTATAAAACCCCTAGGCAACGCACCACCCAGAGCTTTCTTGTCGCGTCCTGGCGTGAGCCAGGAGCTCTGTCCTCTCACTGTATCTCTCAATAAAAGTATCTTCCTGACTCTCCTACCTTGACTGTTTGCTAAGTTCATTCTTCAACTCCAAACAAGAACCCGGCATCAATCTCATTTCCTCTCCTTGATCAATTACTTCCTCTCCCCTCTGCATAACTTCTCTTCCTTTCCATTAGCCCTCCGCACCCCGCACCGCCAGCCCAAGATACAGAGCCGGAGTCTTCCCTATCGACAGGAATAAAAACCTTCAGCTCCTTCCCTCATGCTTTTCACAGCCCCTTAGCCTCTTGAAAAGGGTTGTTTACACCCATCTGCTCTGCTTCCTCATTCTATTTGTTCCCTACCCCACTCAAGGTTGGCTTTCACGCCACCCTCCATTGAAACTGCACGCACCACTTTGAACTCCTACCAATACACTATCTGGCCGAGCTGAACTCTCCTTCGGTGAAACACTTGCCTCTTGATTTCCCAGACACAAGACCCTTCTGTTTTTTCTACCTCTGGCTGTTCTTTCACTACTCAGTTACCATTCTTCTGGATTCAATGTTATGCACTCCAGACCCGATATCCCAGAGCTGTTATTTCCATTTACCTCTCTCACCCCTCCACATTGACCCCTCAGTCGGCATGTCCAGATTGGGGTATAACAATTGCCACCACCTCTTGTCCTGCTCCTCATACTGTGCCCCCGTCTCTCCTGTCCCTCATCCCCAGGTCCACTCTTAACTCCAGTGAATTATAGCTCCTCAATGTGTCCGATCTATCCTTCCCCTCTAATCCCAAGACATTTCTTTGTTGCCTTGGGCCCCTTAACCTGGCTTAGATCCCTAGTGGTCTATCTTCTACCAACCTCCTTGCTTTTTGTCTCTACATTCCACCCGAGGGGATGTCTGTAAGCTCTGACGACGCTGCCACGCAGTTTCAGGGGCCCTCTCCATGCTTCCCCAAACCCAACTCTTAACCTTCAATATCTTAAAGCTTAAACATCTGAGGAGAGAGCCTCTCTAAGCTCCCAAGATTGCACTGAAGATTTCTCCTGTCTCAACAACTTTCCTCATCAGAGCTCCAGAGATAACGGATGGCAATTTGCCTGTTTACTTGTGCCCGCCCTGCCAATTTGCCTGTTTACTTGTACCCGCCCTGCCATTCATCCGGAGCCAGTACTATTTTACTCATTTGCAGAAATGAAGATAAAAGATTAACCTAACTTTGGGATGTTAAGAACTTGTTTGGAATGAAAATGACCTAATAATAATAACGAAGTACTTGAAGATTTTAATGTAGTGCTATAAAGTTTCTACTACTGCTTGTCTATTCTTTACTCAAGGGGAGCTCCAGGTCTGTCTGCTTAGCAAACAGTGCAGTGCCTGTTTGATCACAAACGTGCTATTTTTATGGACCCTTCCAGATTTGAGGTCACGAGAACGTAAGGACCAAGTGTTGTATGACTGTACACAAACCCAATTCCAGGAACCCTTTTGAATTTATAGCCTTACTTGTCTTCTCCTAAGGTGGCCCAACTCACTTAAGTCACTTCCCTTGGGGAAAAGCCCAACTTCCTTCCATTCCCCACCTACCTCACTCACAGGCACGGGTGGGTGAGGATATTAATACTTTATTCACTAACATGGTCCGAGGTGATGTAGTGAGGGAGGAGGGCAGGATTCCCAGGGATCCCGGTAGGGGATTCTCCTTTTCTCCTAGTTCCAGGGCAACCAGTCCTGCCGTCCCATCCTTTCCCAGACCCGGGTGGTGGGGAAGGGGAGTTGTCCAGCTCTTGCAGCCACAGTCCGGGATCCCTGTATGTCCCGCAATACCAGCCGGACTCGCAGCCCCGCGGCGACAAGAACTGCGGCTCAACTGCCCTCGCACTCTGGGCAGCGCTCAGTGGCAGTGGCGGCTGTGGCGCCAGGGGGTAGCTTGAAGTCCCGGCCGCAGCCGGCGCAGATATAGAGACGGCGCCGCAGGTGCGCGCGCCGGTGGCGAATAAAGTGTGAGCTGAGGCGGAAGCGCCGGCCGCACTCGGCGCACGGGTAGGGCCGCTCTCCCGTGTGCGTGCGCGCATGCTCCGCCAGGTTGGAGCGGTGCCCAAAGCGGCGGCCGCACACCGCGCACCGGTGCGGCTTCTCGCCGGTGTGCACGCGCCGGTGCTTGGCCAGCGCCGAGCTCTGCGCAAAGCGCGTGCCGCAGTCGGCGCATGCGTAGGGCCTCTCGCCCGTGTGCGTGCGTCGGTGGCGCGCCAGGCACGAACTGCCGCCGAAGGCGCGGCCGCAGTCCGGGCACGCGTACGGCTTCTCGCCCGTGTGCACGCGCAGGTGCTGGGCGTAGTTGGAGCTCTGCGCGAAGCGGCGGCCGCAGTGCGCGCATGCGTACGGCTTCTCGCCGGTGTGGCGCCGCCGATGCTGTCGCAGGTTCGAGGCGGCCGAGAAGCGCTTGTCGCATTCGGGGCACTCATAGGGCCGCTCGCCCGTATGCGTTCGGCCGTGTTTGGTCAGCGCCGACTTCTGCGAGAAACGCCGGCCGCACTCCGTGCACGCAAAGGGCCGCTCGCCCGTGTGCGTGCGTGCGTGCTTGGCCAGAGTGGAGCGGCGCGCAAAGGCGCGGCCGCAGTCCGGGCACGCGTGTGGGCGCGCAGGGTCTACAGACGGCGCTGGCGCCTCGCTCGGGACCTGCGGGGAGAGGGGGGACAGGTCAGCCCTGACTGATAGGCCCGGATACTGAAGACCTGGGTCTCCGCAAGCTGCAACCTCTCAGTTTCCCGCATGTGGGATAGAAAAAGCAATGGTGCCTACTTCAGGACGGTTGTTCACTTAAATGAGATAATACATTAACGCACATATCACAATGTCTATTAATCATTCTAGCTATTCTTTATTAATTCAACAAATATTTATTGAGGTGCCGGACTCTGGAGATTCAGCATTAAATAATATCCCTGCTACCAGGAAGAACAGTAAAGGGTGCTGGTATGGGCGGTGTATAATGGTATAAATATGCTGCAAATTTAGAATGGGTTAAGAAACCTTACTGATATAACACAAGCAAAGACCTAGAGGAGGTGAGAGAGCGGGCTACTGGGGGAACAGCAAGGCCAAGGTAGGAGTTTGCCTGCTGAATTCCAGGAATGGCAAGAAAAAGTACCTAGGGGAAAATAATGGGTGGGGTGATCATGAAGGGGATCTCTTAGTTTAGGGCCTTGGAATATGAATGTGATGGGGAACCGTTAGAGATGTTAGATGGTTCTGGGCAGGGACTGAACAGATCAGACTCATATTTGAAAAGGCTCCCTCAGGTTGCTGGGGTTGAGAACAGAATGAAGGGAGAGGGCAGAAGCAGGAGTCCAGTGAGGAGGCTCATCACCCGGCAAGAGGAGACAGTGGCTCAGACCCAGGTGACAGGTGGAAAGTGAAGGTGATGAGGGGTGGTCTGCTTCTGGATGTATTTTGCAGTTTGAGACAACAGATTTGATAACAGATTAAATGCTAAGTGTAAAGAAAGACGAGTAAGAACGACTCCAGAGATTTTGAGCTTAGCAACTGCCAAGGTGGAGCTGCCATCTACAGCGATTATGATGGCGGGAGGGGTAAGTTGGTGAATGAAACCTGCTTGGAATCATATCTCCAATTCTCCTTGACACATCAGGAGCTCAGGAGAGAGGCCTAGGCTTGGAGATACTATTTGGGAAGCTGCTGGCCTATAGAGGGTTTTTAAAGCCTTGAGAGTGGATGAGAGCACCCAAGGAATGGGCAGAGAGAACCTGGCGCGGGGGCATGGTGGTGGGGGCGGGGCGGCAGCAACATGATGAGAAACAGCCAGAAAAGAAGGCTGAAAGAGCGGCCAGTGAGGTAGGAGACCATGGTGTCTTAGAGTCAGGCTTTTTGAGAAACTTCAGAGCAAGCACCTATCGTTTTTTAAACTGTAAAGAAGAAAGCAAGTCCTGAAATGAAAAAAAATTGAAAATGAGCCAGTTTCATGAGGTCTGCGCGTCTACAGATAAAATCAGAAAAAAAAGAAATGATTTGTAAGTGGCAGGTGAAGGGAAAATATTTTCTACTAACAGCAGAGTGAAGAGGAATGTTGAGGATGCACTGCTGCCTTCTTAGAAAAGAGAACACTCATCCCAGCAAAAGTGATGTTGAGTATATACTGTGGGCCAAGCAATTAGGTACATTAATTCACGATCAAATGAAATACTGGGCATGTATTAAGGAAGAGACTGTCTTAGCTTCTCCCCATTGATCTCCATAATGTAGTTACTACTATTATTATATAGATAAGGAGACAGGTTGAGAGGGAGAGTGGCAGCTAGGGAGCAGTAAGACCTTTTCTTTCTGAAGTTGAAAGGAAGGAGACTTCAAGGTGTTCAGGATCCTTTGGAAAAAGGCAGTTTTGGTCACCAACTCAGAAATTGGAAAACAAGGCAGTTTGAGAAATTAGTGACCAGTCAAGGGAACTCTGGTTTAAACAGTATGTATAGAAACAGTGATAACATTACAGGGTAAAGTTTGACAGTGCTATTTTATATACATTATTGTATTAAATCTTCCTGTCACCTCGAGTCAGGTGTTATGTTTTGATAGTTGAGAAAAACAAGGCTCAGGGAGATTAAGTTCACATAGCCAGTGGGAGACAGGACTGACTCTAAAGTGCTCACCCTTATCCAGTAGGCTACACTGCTTTCCTGTCCACACACAGCGAAGATGTGACAGAGGCTGGACTCCCAAGTCCCTGGTGCTCTCCAAGAAGGATTCTAGGTTAAAATACAACTTGATACTTTAAATTGAGAAACTTTCCACAGAACATTTTGGCAGGTCTAAATTCAAGGTCACTTTCCAGTCTTGCTCTGGTTTTGACATCTATTGGGTTTATTTTAACACATCAGGCATTATGGAGAGAACTTTTCTCATTATATCTACATCTTTCTGGTCCTCTTTTTGTTGGGGCTGGGGTAGGGTGACTCTTCATTAAGATGACTTTGATCAACCTGAGGACTACCTTATGCTGGGTTCACTGACTTATGAAAAAGAAATTCTTCACACAATTACCTTTTTTAATCTCCTGCTCCAAGAGGAGGGGACTTGGGTGCCTCAGGAAGAATCTTGGTAAGAAGGGCTAAGCCTAGCTTGTTAAGGCCCTTGGCAAGTGACTCCCATCCCCTGTCTCACCGTCCCAAAGGCAAGGTAGGCTAGATGAAAATTTCCCAAGTTAAGGTATGCACACCACAAGATACAAGAGGATTTTGGGTATTATATAGGGAAACTTTTATCTTATTACTATCATTATGTAATTATTTTCACGGACATTAGAAAAACAATAGACCACATAAAACCCACAATTTCATTAATATTATTTTTAAAATAAAAGCAAATTTATTTAACAAAACAATGTGAATCAATTTGAAGAAAAGCATGAAATAAATGAGCACAATAGCTGAGCAATATACATATGACTGAAGCACTGAAGCTTGGCAAATACCAGACTAGGTGATTATTACAGGCCCTTACATGTCTGAAATTCTACTACTGGGAGATTGAAAAATTAGAATAAATGGTAGTTGCACTGTAACAAGGGTGTACCATAGGGACACAATGTGGTATAATAATAGGATAATCCAAATATTTGAAGTTAGTGATTTTGTGTTCCTGCTTAAGTACATTTTTAACTAGGGCAAACATCCCAGTTTCCTTCTCAGCCATTACTCTCTAACTAATGATAATAACTCCTATTTATTGTGCATTCACTATGTGTCAGGAACTGTGCTAAGTGCTTTTTTTTCACTCATGTTCTCATTTTAAATTCTCATAACCCTTTGGATTAGGTATCATTAGTTTCATTTTATAAATAAGGATATAAGATTCAAAAGTAAAGTGACTACCCAAGGCCATACAGCTGATCAGTGGCAGAGCCAGGGTTTGAAGTGGAAGCCTATCATTGTCCATAACACCTTTTCTCTCAGCCATGATGCAATTCTATCTCACTGACATGTTTGATGTTATCTATGCAGCTTCTCTCTCTCTTCCCTGAACTCTTTTAGCAGTCACAATCTGCCTTCCTTTGGGTACAAAGTATAAAGTGCAATCCCTATCATATAGCTCTGAGCTGCAGGAGTGTAGTCTGTAGACCAGTAACATCAGCATCACTAGGATCTTGTCAGAAATGCAGAATCTCAAGTTCCACCCCAGACCTACTGAATCAAAATCAAGAAACCCAGTCTGGAAGAGAGAAGAGCTACTCCTACAGAAAGCAGTTGGAAAAGGTGAAGAGGTTTTACAGGCTGAAAGACCACATAGGCAAACTCTTAGAGATGAGAAAGGGTCAGGGTACCTGAAGCTGGGGCATGGGATGGGTATTGAGTGATTAGAGGTTAAGCTACGACATGAGGTCAGATGGTGAGGAACTTTGAATGCCAGGCTTAGAAGCCAAGACTTTATCCTGAATTAAACCGACAACCACTCAAGGTTTTAAGCAGGGAGGGACAGGATTGGATGTGCACAAAACCCTCCGAGAAAATCTTTTCTATTCATTTTGGATAGATTCGATTTTGACAGGCAGTGAGAATACTCCAGTACCCGAGTGTAGCACAATTAAGACCTGTTCTGGAAAATGACTGGCCATGGGGCTGAGTGATAGCTAAGAGTCACAGAATGTCAGCACTGGAAGGAGCTTTTGAGGTCACTATTCATAGAAATAGAGACTCAGAGACCACACAGCAAGTTGAATATTTAGCACTGTACCCACAAGATAGCTCCAGTGTTAAATATTTATGGGATGTGTGTGTGTAATCCTCAGTTCCACTGTCCTCCTCCAAATAAAGTTGCCCAGATGAGAATTCTCTGGCTGGCATTCAAAGATCTTAACTTTCATTATTCCGTTTTATAGATGAGAAAGCCGAGGTAAAGCTTGTAAGTGGGTTTAGACCAGTGCTTTTAACTGCTTCATAGTACCATTTAGAGTCTACATGGTAGGATGATACCATTTAGTCTAGTCCTCATACCTTTCATGACTTGCCATGCCCACTCCCAATATCCCCAGACAGCCAGTCCAATCAGCATTCCCAAATATCTCTTTCTCTCCACTGCTGCCACTCACTACCTTAGAGCAGGCTACGAGCCTTACTAGGCCTGGTTTCCCCATACCAGCCAATGGTTCTTCTAAATAGAAAATCCAGTTATGTCCCTTCTCTGATTTGAGGATTCTGATGCATAACCTAACACAGTATGTTCAAATTCTTAGGCTGGCATTTAACGTCTTTTACTCTGGCCTCACCTCCTCTGAGGCTTTACTTTTGCTGTGTCCTTCTCCTAGAATGTCTTTCCTCCTCCTCCTCCATTTGCCAAATCCCCACTAAGTCTTCAAGGCCCAAAAGTCATCTCCATGAAGCCTTCCCCATTGCCTTGAGTTGTCTGCCCTGAATCCTCTGTCCAGGCCTCCATATTGGTTTGCCTGTGACCAGAGAGGCCTTTGATAAAAATAAGGTGAAAAATCCCCAGAAGAATGATCTAGACCAAGGTCCAGAACTTCAGGGAGAATATTGAATAATAACAGCAAATATTTACATAGTGTTTATTATGTGCCAGACATAGTTCTAACTCTTCACATGTATTAACTTATTTAGTCCTCCCAACCTCTAAGAAGCAGGCACTGTTACGATTTCCTTTTTGTAGATGAGGAAACTGAGGCACAATGAGGTTAAGAAATTTTACCAAGGTCACACAGCTAGTAAGTGATGGAGTTGGAAGTGGACCCTAAGCTCTGGAGTCTGAGTTCTTAACTTACGTGCCAGAGGTGGAGATCAGGGGATCCACAGGGTCAGAAGAGGCAGGGTGAGCCAGAATGGGCCAAGGAGGCCCAAGAAAAACAGAACTGCATGATTGTTTTGACTGGAAGAGGAGGCCAAAGCAGCCAGCCCCTCCCCCTAGGGCCTACCATACCCACCAGGGGGCAGCAGAACTTTCTTTCCCTGGGAACTGTCCCCTGTGCAGGAAGAAATCTGAGGGGAAACCCAGCACAGCAGGAACCCTCCAGCGGGACTCAGGGCTGTTTTAGCTGAGGGTGGAGTCCTGTTGGGGTCTGGGAAATGGAAATGCACCCGGTGGCAGGCAGAGTTTGGAGGGGAGGAATCTAACTCATTCTGATCTTCTCAAACATCTCTCTTTAAACCTTCAACACCCTCAGGATAAAGCCCAGATGCCCCATCTAGTCTGACAACCACCTCATCCACACTACAGCATGACTGAGCCACCTGCCTTCACTTCTCCAAGGGCCCCAATCACTTTGCTGAGCCACTGAAAAGGCCATTTCTTCTTCCCCTCAGACTCCCACTGGTCTCAGATAAGCCATCCCCTTTTACTAACATTGAGACCTTGGACCAGTCACCAAACTGCCAATTTTTTTCTGGGCCTCAGTTTTGTCACCTGTAAAATGGAACAAATACTACTTATGTCATAGAATTGAGGAACGTAGAACAGTGGTGCAAGAGTCAGTTGTTACTGTTGCCAATGCCTAAGTCTGCATGAAGTTCCTGTCTCTGGGCTTCCACACCCCCTGCCTCCACCCATCACACAAGATTATAGCTGCATGGTTACTTGTCAGTCGGAGCCCACTAGACATCAGGCTCCATGGGGAACCAAGGGAACCCAGGGCAGCCTTTATTCCCCAGCACCTGGCACAGAGCCTAGCACAGGTGTGACATCTGTATGATGGCAGCATGGGCAGTGGGGCAGAAGGATGGGTGGCCAACCCTGAGATTCTAAGTCCAAGATTTAGATCCAGAGTCTGGATCCCTGGCTTCTGTTTGAGGGAGGCTGGATCTGGACATGGTTTAGGGCTAATGGGGCCCCAGGGTATGCCACACGTACCTCCTTGTCCATGGGGATCTTGAGTTTCACCACTTCATACTTCTCACCCTCATCCTCCTCACCCTTCACCAGCAGCACCATCTCCTCTTGCATCTCTTCCTCCTCCTCCTCCTCCTCTGTCTGCTGTTCTCCAGGCATCTTGTTGTCCTGGGGCAGGGAGCTGGGTCAGAAGCTCAGGACCCACCCCCCCAAAGATGGCCCTGGCTCACACAAAGCGGTGCAGCCTTGTTTTCTCCCCTCCACCCCAGCCCGGCCCCAGGCCCTAGCACTGCTCCGGAACTAGCTTCGAGGACACTCGTCACCCCACTCATCCCGGCGTTCAAGGCCCTGAACAGTTGGAATCTCCAGCCCCACCGAGTTGCAACCCTCCCCCGCCCCCAGACCGCGCTGAGTCACTCCCCGGCGCCAGGGTCAGAGGCCCGGAGCTCTAGGACACGGGCTGCAGGCGGGATTAAGGCGGAGACCCTGAAGGTGCGTACTCACCAGCCGCAGGATCGGCGCCCGAGCTGCCCAGACCAGGGCGCCGGGCTGTTGGCCACTCTGCGAGGCCGCGGCTCCGGGGGCGGGGCGGGGCCTCGGAGACGGCCGGTCACTGGTCAGAACACACAACC